>DF359482.1:17695-74957 GCA_000787875.1 Solanum virginianum
ACAAGATGAGGGAAGTGAAACTGCTCTGAAAAAACTCAAGAGGGCGCAATATGAGAAAATAACCAGCATCCGCTAACCTTGATATGATCTAGCACCCTCTACATGCGGTAAGGGGTAACAGTTCTTCATCGTCACCTCATTCAGCTATCTGTAATAAATGCACATATGTAGAGTCCCATCCTTTTTCTTAACAAATAGAACAAGGGTACCCAAGCGAGAGACACTTAGCCAAATAAAAGCCTAATCCAGAAGGCCATGTAATTAAACACAGAGTTCCTTAAACTTTGCATGGGCCATCTTGATAAGGCAAAATATAGACGGGCTTAAGTTTTGGCTCCAAATCTATAGCAAAATTGACACCTCTCTCTGGAGGTAATCTAGGCAGATCAACAGGAAACACACCTATACTTACAAACTATAAGGACTAATACAATGGAAGAATCCTCGGTTGAAACATCATGAACATGGGATAAATAATCTAGGAAACCAGTAGAAATCAACCTTTGGGCCCAAACATATGATACCAATCGGTGCGTGGCTAATTGATCCATACTATATCATTGGAAGTATACTAGGCATAGCCAAGGTAAAGGTCTTGGCACAACAATCCAAAACAGCATGATGGGGTGCCAACCAATGCATATCCAAAATAATATCAAAGTCCAACATATCAAGTAAGAATAAGTCTGCTCGGGTATCTTGCCCTGAATAGTGACTACACATGATCTACACACTCGATCTACTACTACAAAATCTCTTACCAAAGTCAAAACATGAAGTGGTACTGATAGAGGTTCAGGGCTCACCCCTAAATAGAAAGAAAAATAGATAAATACATATGAACAAGCAGACTGAGATTGAATAAAGCTGATATTGGCTGCTGATAGAAGATAATCATACCTATGATAACATCTTTAAATGCCTTAGCCTCTGATTAGTCTAGAGAAGTGTAGAAATCACCCTGATGGCCTTCTCTGACATAGTCTCTACTACCAAGTCTATCATCTCTAGTATTCGGCTGGTCATCTCTAGCTTGCTGATCATTTCTGGATTCTCACTAGTCTGCCTCTAACAATCAAGGGTGAGTCTGTCGACCTTGCCTAAGAAGCTAGACCTTTATCTCTATATAGGACACATTCAAGATCAGTGATCTAATACCCCATAATCATAATAACTTGAAGAAGCTCGATCACCTTGAAGGTGATCACTACAACCTATAATGTATGTCTTAGAAACCCTAGACCCTTGGATAGCTGACCAAGAGGGCCTAGTCTACCCTGAATTCGCTACACCTTGGTCTCTTGATCTCCATTAGATAGGATAAAGAGGGCCACTCTATTTGGAAGTATCCTAGGATTGAGGGCTGCCTTAGAAGCCAGCAGTGAAGCCTGGAAGGAATAACTAGACTTACCTTAAGGGAACCTCGACTAGGGCCTGCCATACTATCTCCTGAATCTAAATAGTTACCCACTATGATTGCACTCATATCAAGCCCGCTTGTACCTTCCCCCGTAGGCATCATTAAGTAGCTGCTCAATAGTATGGGCATTATCAACAATATCCATAAAGGATCCACTTGTTGTCACTAGTGATTAGGTCTCTATCTTTAACTTAGTCCTCAATCATTTTTCAAAACATCTTATCCGCTCCTCTTTTATACATAATATAGTGGTAATATATCTAGACTGCTTATGAAATCTAGCCTCATACTCAAACATGGTCATCGATCCTTGCACAAGCCTGAAAAACTAATCAAGAGCCTATCTCTGAGACTCCTAGGATGAATTATGCCAAAATAACTCAGAGAACTCTGTCCACAATACTGGCAGTGACCCAACCGGCCTGGTATCCAAGCATGCATGTTACCACTATCTGGTAGCTCTATCTAACTAATAGGTTATGCCCCTTTGGACTATAACAATAACAAAGTCTATAGACTCTCCTGACAAGTCACAAAAAACTCTTAGGTATCCTTCCCAACTGCTCTGAAAAAACTCAAGAGGGCGCAATATGAGAAAATAACCAGCATCCGCTAACCTTGATATGATCTAGCACCCTCTACGACATCTAGCTAAACAGTAGGGGTTACATGCTTAGCTCGAGCAGGAGTTAGGGGTTGTATTGGTTGTACTAGTGGTACAAGAGCTAGTGGTAGTGCCTGTTGTACAACCTCAAAAGATATAAGTAGTTAGGCGACAACCACCTCAACTATAGGTGTCATAATAAGGGTAGCTGAGGGCAGTGCCATTGCTGGTTCCTGCGACTATGGGGAAATAAGGGTATCTAGATGCTCCTTGATATGCTCTAAGGAAAGTTCCTAGTCTTGACTAGGTGTTGCATCCATGTCTCCGCCTGAAGGTCGACTTCTATAAGCCATAATTGTAAGAAAATGAGCCAAATGAGATTTTGTGAAGTCAACACAATAACTGTATGAAGGATAAAATTATAGAAAATTTCCTAACATATTTTATAGACTTTTGAAGATGAGTCACGAACGTCTCTGCACCCATCCACAAGATTCTACTGGATGATAGATCTATAAAATTGAGACCGACAAACCTAAGGTTCTGATACCAACTTAGTACAACCTGAATTTATAGGTCATGATTGGCACCAACTTAAATTCTCGATAGGCAAGCCTGTCCCTAACCCAGAACGATTAGTAACTGGTGTGAGGGCAAAAGAGAATCCAACAGAAATCAACTAACAAACTAATTAGATAGAAATAGAATTGATACTGGATATATGCACAATAACCATACAACACCTTTCCAGGACACGAAAGTCACTTGTACGAAACTACTATAGACATGATATAACAAACTGAGCCATAGTATAACTCTATATACATATATAAAACCAAAACTATATACAAGGTATGTCTCGGGTAATAAAAGATAGCCACTGATAAAGATGGAGACTAGAAGGATCTAAAAATGTCTAAATGCCCACCACTAGTCTCTTGATATGATAGCTACCACAAGAGGAGTCATCGATGCTGGCTTGTGCTAGGACCTACATGACAAATAGATGCAGAAGGTAGGGCTGAGTACTGGAAATATGGTACCCAGTAGGCATTATAAGTCGACTGAGTCAGAACAACAAAATAAAGTAGGGCTAAGATAGAGTATAATCTATAATACCTGATTACATGGGCCAAGACTATATGTTAACAATAGTGGAAGTATTTAGGGCTGAGCAATATGTAGTGATATACGTGGGTATAAGGTCCTACTATCTATAACTGTATGCTAATGGGACCCCTATAAGCCACGAAGGTACACCCATACATAATTAGCGAGTACTATAGTGTATCCCAAACTTTTCTCTAGGTCTTCTCTCCTAAGGGCATCTTCTTCATCAAGCTAGGGTTCCAAGGATGCAAGTCATTTTTACAGGTTCCAAGGCTAGATTTCACCTAATCTATGTGAGTATTCATTCATGGATTCCTTTCATCCATGAAGCTCAAAATAATTCTCTACTTTTTTATGGATTTTCAGATGAAGAATCTAGAGTTTTGATAATCTAGCATTGAGTTCTATCTAGGAGGAGGTGCTATATTCTATGTTATTTGTAGATGACCTAGTACTGATTGATGACACTTGTCCTAAAGTTAAAGATAAATTAGAGGTTTGGAGATATACTTTAGAGTGCGAAGGGTTCAAACTGAGGAGAAACAAAATAGAATACTTGGAGTTCACATTCAGTGTTGCAAGAAATGAAGTAGACATTGAAGTGACATTTGCCACTCAACCTATTCCAAAGAGAGAAAACTTTAAGTATCTTGGATCCATCATCCAGAGTAGTGGTGATAGCGACGATGATGTCACACATTGTACTGCGGCAATATGGAAAAAATAGAGTCTTGCCTCTAGAGTATTGTGCGATAAAAAGATACTACCTAAACTTAAAGGTATGTTTTACAGAATGGTGGTTAGACCATCTTTGCTATATGAGGTGGAGTGCTGGCCAAGTAAAAACTCACATGTTCAGATGATACAAGTCACAGAGATGAGAATGTTGAGATAGATGTGTGGACATACCAGGAGTGATAAGATTAGGAATAAGACTGTGTAGAAGAATATAGTGGTAGCCCTTGTGGCTGACAAGATGAGGGAAGTGAGAATGTGATGGTTTGGACATGTGCAGAGAAAAAGTATTGATGCTCTGTTAGGAGGTGTGATAAGTTAGATTTAGGGGTTAAATGGAGTGGTAATCTAATGACCCTCAGTTTAAGAGCCCTGAATTCAGAAAAGTTAGATTGAAAAGTGACCTAGAGTGTTGTTTACATGACCACTTATACCCTATAAGATTTCATATGACCCGTAGGTTCAGTTCTTAAACATAGAACTTTGAGAAGGGGAAACGTTTCCAAGTGTAGGGTAGCCCACAGACCAAGTGACAACCCGTAGAGTATCTTATGGCCCCTAGATGCTTTCATGAGTGCGATCCCAGACGTGAAGGAAATTTGGAGTTTTTAGAAAGTAGTATATAAGTTATTAGATGGCTCTGGGAATGTCTTACGGCCCATGTAAGCCTTTTGTGGGTAGGGCCAAGGAAGTGAGAAAAAATGGTTAAATATGAAAGGACTCTATGAGTCCAACCATGACCTGCACGACCCGTACTGTTGTTTATGATTTTCAATTTAGCAAAGTTAGCTTCAGGATTTTTAGATGAGTCATTAGATGAGGGGACTTATGGCTCGAAAGTCAACCTACGATTCATAATTAAGGTCTCGTAAGTCACTTTTGACAATTATTAATAAGGGACAATTTGGTTATTTCCCATAATTCTATTCTTAAACTATGTCATTTTGGGGACGTAAAGGGACCTATTTGAGCCTTTAAGCCCTAATTCCTATCATTCTTCACTCTCAAATTCTCCGACGCAAAAGAGTCTCTCAAGACTAGGCAAGAACAAGGCTATGGTTTCCAAAGCTTTCTTCCCCAAAGGCTTCAATTTCATTCCTACTTAGTTCTCTAGGTATGAGTTGATTTATGGATACCCTTTCACCCATAAAGTTCTATATTATGTATTTTTACCTTTATTTTGAGTTTCTCAATTTAAAGTGCACATTTATGATGATTTCATGATTTTTATGCTATTATATGATACCCATGATGTTTATATATATATATATATATATATATATATATATGTATATGCACATGGATATGCATATGCATATGTATATGTATATGCACATGGATATGCATATGCATATGGATATGCATATGCATATGGATATGCATATGCATATGTGTATATATATATATATGTATATATATATATGTATATATATATATATATGTATATGCATATGTATATATGATGTTAATTTCATGATAGTTTCAATATGGTCAAGGTGGGGAGATTTCGATGTTCCTTTTTCAAAGATATTTTCTAAGACTTATATGATTTATGATTGTTCCATGCTAAAGCTAAGCTCATCTTGTTTTGAATGAAAATTTCCTAAGATATAAGATTATGGTTAGGGAATTAACAAAGAATTTCAAAGCTAAGCTTTCCAAAGATATATATTTGATGTCAATTGCCCTAAAATATGTTTAAGAAAGATTCTTAAGTTTGAGCTACTCCTATGATTGCTACTTATGATTCTAAGGGTATGTTCAAAGATTCTGTCAGATGGCTTAGCACCAAGAGAACTAGAGGTTGGGACTCATTTCTTTAGTTGAGGCATGATCCCTTGAAGCTGAATCTCAATGTCCCAAACTATGTGCCACCATAGGAGTCCTATAGGCTAGTCTAGTGGGTCTACGTTGGCGCAAAGGTTATGAAAGATGCAAGTACAAAGTTACTCAGTTTTGGACATCTATCTTGGCAAGTTGCTTCTCTTTTTTCCAATAAAAGGAGTGCATTAGCCTTTTCCTAATGGAAGGAGTTCATTAGATTCTATGTAGTAGCTCACGTGGTAATACTGTCCGTTATGGTTCATACCCACAAGTTTTATAATCCTATAATATGTCTTCACTTTATGTGTTGTCTTATGTATTATCTCATATTTATCTAAGCCATATTCCTTATGCAGGTTTAAGCTTATTTCATGGCTCTTTTATCTTATGTATACCCATGTGTTATGTTTAATTATGATGGAATTACAATTTTATCCATGCATTGCATTTCACATGCTTAGTATATTCAAACGTACTAATGTATATTTTTTCCACATGATTTAACCATGTAGGGACAGGTACTCCTTCACCAGCTCGTGGCTAGTAGTTGGTGTTCAAGACTAGCTTGTTATTGTGGTGAGCCCTTAGTTTGGGACTCCACTCATTTTCCACTCTGTTCTGTATTTGTATTTTAAATGATGTATTTATGACCCTTTTTTAGGCATTTACATTATATGTTGACTATTTATGGATTTATTTCTACTTGATGAAATCGACCATGCTGCTTCTATTCATTATGTATTAGTAGTATGCTTATGGATAAAATGATGTTATCTATTTTCATTGCTTTTTTATGTTTCTTCATTGCATAAAAACTGATACATAAACCTTTCCCCTTATGTATTCTGCAAAAATGTCATTTTAACGCCTATAAATGATTAAGATTCTTAGATGACTTAGGAGGTGCCTTCGGGTATCTCATTCGCTATGTGATGGCTAGGCCCCTAGGTCAGCCTATTACAGGTAGAGGTAGACTGAAGAAGTATTGGGGGGAGGTGATCAGACAAGATATGGTGAAACTTTATCTCACCGAGGACATGACCTTAGATAGATATGGATGGATGTCACGTTTTAGGGAGGAAGGCCAATAGTCTAGGAAGGGTAGGTTGATGTATGACTTTGTGATATAGTAGGTTAGTAGGAGTAGTCGTGTCTTTATATCCTGTATTGTCATTATTCGTTTTCTTGTATTTACATGCTATAATTTGCTTTTTGTTATTAGTCATTTCCTTTTTTTTTCCTTTTCATTTTCCTTTTTTTCCATATCTAGTATCTTCGTAGGGCTTGATTTTTGTAGATGAGGGTTTTTGAAAACAATGTCTCTATCTCTGAGGTAGTGGAAAGTTCTGCCTATATTTTGTAATGACCTGATAGGTCAGTTTTGGCTTGTTTTTGTGAAAATTACTATTTTATCCTTTTGTAAGTTTCTTTGGACCTATTTTGGACTATATATATGGCTGAAACTGAAATTCTACATTTTTAATGTTGAAACATAAGAGTTTTGGCATTTTTGGAAGTTTAAGTTGTTGAAAAAGTGGATTTTTGTGTTATTCTAAGTTTCGGGTGTTGGATCAGAGATCCATCAATTCCATTAGCTCCAGAACGTCGTAATTAAACAATGAGAAGTTACAAAACTGAATTTAGAGTTAAAATGAGGTTTTTAGGCCCAAAGTTGTGATTTTGGTTATTCCTTGAATCAAATTTGACTTTGGTCAACATTCGAGGTTCAAAAGCTCAAATTAGAATTTTGATAGTTTCAGTAGTTCCAAATAGTGAAATTAACGCTAGAAATGGTCTTGGAATAATTTTTGGAGTTTCCGAGGGCAGTTTTGATATTTTAAATTTTAAACTAGTTTTATCGACTTGCATTGGTAAATGTTGCTGGGGGGCCTTGAAATTAATTTATGATGATTCCATTGTGTCTGGATCACTATTTTCGATATGAATACATATTTGACTTGTGAAATTCTGATTCCGTATTTATTCTGATGGTCCATTCCGAGCAGGGAATTGGACTTAGATTGCTGGTTTATCTGATATCTGGTGTAGATGCATTCCTTCTCCGCGTTCACTAGGAAGCCTCCATGTTCACGGAGTTCTTGCTAATGCTGTGCTCCGTATTCACGAATAGGATCCCACATTCGTGGAGTGGGACCTATTTAGGCTTCGTGTTCGCGGGATGGGCGCTGCGATCACAATGTGTATTTTCACTAATCATTTTTAAAAGCTCGAGAATCACCATTTTTGTTTCATTTTTGAAATTTTCAAGCTTTTGGGGCAATTTTTAAAGAAGATTTTTGATAAGTTTTATCTTTTCAAACTATATTAATCATTTTTCATAAGTTTTATCTTGATTTAGTCTTTAATTACATTATTTTGATTGTCCAAAATTGGAAATTTTTAGACTATGATTTTCAAATTTTTAATATTAATTTCTCATTCTATTTAAGCTCGATTTTAGTGGAATTTTTATCTACGAACTCCATTTTTCATGTAGAACGTGATATTAAAGTCAATTTTCATATTTGAGAACTTCAAATTTTAACCCTAATTTTGACCATTTTTTCCCAAACCCTAATTCAAGCCAATATGGGTATCAAAATTCATATCTTGATGAGTAGTATCTATTGTTCATAGTGATTGATTGATTCGAGGATCATTTAGAGACTTGAGTTGATTGAAAGCTTGTTCGAGTGCAATTTCGACATTGAGGTAGATTCAGCTAACATATATGGGATTAGATTTGATTTATTGCATATGTATGTATGATAATTGGGTGATCTAGACTGATTGTGGAGTAATTGTGTTGATATAATAAAATATTGAAGGACATGTGATTTCGGTTGAATTGAATTATGGGTAACTGTCACCCTGTTGATAAATTGAGATGAGATCTTGTGAATTGAGAATGTTTGCTATACTATTGTGATATTTTGTGGTTCATTATACTATTTGGGACATGTTGTCATAATTGATGGCTTATGAGACATTTTGAAGGGCATATGTATACCTTATTGGGACGAGTGAGGTTTGGAGTCGATGTAATACTTAATTTTTGGTTATAATTGTGGTATGTATATCTTATGGGGGCTGAGTGAGGTCTGATGTTGTTGGCAAACTTGATCATTGATATGAGTGATCATAAGAGATGTTATGTTAGACTGTGAATCTAGTTGTGGCACACGACCTTACTTTCCATGATTATATGAGTCTTATGCATTAGTACTTCTATCATGATATGTTTATATCATGTATATACTTGGTTTGGCACCTTGACTTTCATTTATTTTATGTGGCATTTGTATCACCCCTTGATCTAGGCAGGAGGTAAGGGTGAGATTTATACCTTCTAAGTCTCTTGAATATGGGCAGGTGGCAAGGTTGAGATATTATGATATTCTTGACCATGGGTAGTTGGCAAGGTTGAGGCATTGTGATAATCCTTGACCATGGGCAGGTGGCAAGGTTAAGAGTCACTTAAAGTGTGATTTGATGAGACTTATAGTAATCTATTGGCATCTCCAGTTGTGTTGTACCTTCGGTTGGGTTGAATATCCTATCCTGTCTTATTTATGTATATATTATTATGTGCTAACCTTTTTTGGATGCATGTGTTAGGATTCATTGTTATTACATTCTTGTTTGATTTCTCTTACCCAGTTGATTGAACCTACTGGGTACACTTTATTGTGTTCACTCCTACTCTGTTTTCTTCTTACAAATTGAGCATAGGGTCTTGTACAAGGTAGCTGATTCACTCAAGTTGATCTTCTTTGCATCTATCCAGATCTTTTCGATGAGTCTTAGACTTCAAGTCGCTGAGGGTCACCGGGATTTTGCTCTACTATTTCCTTTCAAACTTTGTATCAGACATTATTTTATGAGACAAATGTATTTTACTCTTCTGTACTACTTTAGATTATCTTGTACTAATGACTCCAGATTTTTGGATTTATGTTGTTGTGATATGTTATTTTCGCTTTTTTTTAATCTTCTTTAGTCACGATCCATTTTTGGGTCATGACAACTTTGATATATCAGAGCTCTAGGCTTGTTGGGCTCATAAGTCAAAAGCAGGGTATCTAACAGAGTCTCGGGGATCAGTGTAGATGTCCACACCCATCTTTGGAGGCTATGGGGCACTTGATAGGAAAAACTTTCATATCTTGCTTTTATTTTTGCATTTCTTCATATCAACTATTTGAAAGTGTTTAATGTACTCCTTCTATGCAGATGCCGATTATTAGATCCCGTCAAATTATGGGAGAGACTGAGTCAGTTGGTGTGGCTCCTACTTGAGGCCGAGTCAGGGTTCGTGAAAGGGCCAGGGGTTGAAGGATTGCTAGAGGGGAAACTTTGCCTAGGGAACAGTCTAGGTCGACTTTTTAAGATCCTATTATTGAGGTAGAGGGGCCTACCAATCCTATTCCACAGTCCTCAGCTCCATCCGCTATACCCTTAGTTCAGGTGCTACTTATGCGATTATTGGCCAAATTAGAGGGAGCTCCTCCAACCTCAGCTACTGTTTAGATACTGGTTTCTACAACACTAGTTGGCCCTTCTATAGCTCCACCTGAGCTGACTATGATTCGTGTGGGTCCTTCTTCTTCCCCAACGGATCCTCTTGTGACTGTTATTACTTTGCTTCAAGCATTCAACCAGAGTTCGAGTGACCAATATCAGAATTTGGCTATTACTCCATCTATTGCACCACCCTTTTTTATGGTTTCACCACCTTTTGCTAGTCCAGCCTTGACCATAGCCGAGTAGAAGATTTTTGAGCGATTTATATATTTGGCTTCTCTAAAATTTGATGGCACTCCTGGTGATAGAGCTTATGATTTCTTGTCCGATTATCAAGATTGACTATGTAATTTGGCTATACTAGAGTCGCATGGGGTTGCTTATACTTCATACAAGCTCACCAGCCTTGCCAAGTAGTGGTGGAGGTCTATTTTAGCTCGTCGGCCTATTGGATCTCTAGTTATGACATAAGAGCAGTTTACAGTGTTGTTTTTAGAGAGGATCATTCCGTATAGCCTATGAGACAACCACAGAGATGAGTTTGATAGACTGCTGATGTTAGGCCAAAAATACAAATTTTTAGTCATTATTTACCTCATATTTAATACTTTTATTTATCTATTTTGAGCATAAATTTTATGGTTTGTGCTTAATTGTGTATTTTATTTGTAGGATTAAATTGACTCGAAAATGAAGAGATTTGGAACTCAAACGAAATAAAAAAGGAAGATTACAAAAGAAAATTCAAGCAGGGAACTTAATACGTTAAATCGAATATAATAATAATAATAATATATTATTATATACGTTGAAAGGCTTGAAAAATTGCAATTTGCAATTTACAATTTGGAAGCAAGCGGCCACGTCGCAGGAAGGATCAAAGGTGGCGAATTTTCACGCAGAACAACGGATGAAGACCCATTTTCCTTCTGGTTTTGGGTTTTCCAATTTATTTTGGACTCAATTATTTTATTTAGGATTTATTCCTACACCTATAAATATTTCATAAAATTAGATTTTACATAACTTTTGACCTAGAAAGAGATAGGAGCTGCCATGGAAGCCGGTGAATTTTGGTTTCATCTTTTCTTCTCAAATAATATTTATTTTTACATTTATCTTTGAATGATTTGTGGTAATTTCTTCATGTCTATGTGAAGTTAAACTTCTCTTCTAAGATTATGGTAGCTAACAAAATGATTGTTTAGTCATTATTAATTCAAAATATTTGTTTATCATATTAGTTGTTCCTTTATTCCTTTGATCTATATTTCGTAGTCTGACCAACTGTGGAATACACTTATTTTCTCTCTGGATTCGAGAGATGTTGGAGTGGATAGAACATAGGGTATATGGACCTTGTTTGTCTAGGAAATTAGATGATTCGTGTATGGGAGACTTGTGACACCTACCCATCTACCTCGCTTAGTTCAAATACAAGAAGATAGCCTTAATGCATTCTTAGTGATCATGCCTATCCCTGCTCAATGATATAATAGGCTGTCAATGAGAATAGGCCGGTAGAGATGTGCAATCCTGCATAGGTAAGAATCAGCAACTAGATAATCAAATACTTAATGAAATTGATACTAAACATAATTATTAATTAAACCATAATCTTAGTTTGATTCATTCATTGATTGCGTATCTTCTTTAATTTTTGTAAAGAAGAAGGATGGCACTATGCGTATGTGTATTGATTATCGCCAGCTTAACAAAGTGACCATCAGAATAAATATTCTTTGCCTCACATTGATGATCTTTTTGACCAGTTACAGGGTGCTTTGGTACTTTCCAAGATTGATTTGAGGTCCATCTATCATCAATTGAGAGTTCGAGAGTTTAATATCCCGAAGATAGCTTTAAGGACCCGTTATGAACATTATTAGTTCGTGGATATGTCATTTGGGTAGACTAATGCCCTTGCTGCTTTTATAGAGTTGATAAATCAAGTGTTTAAGCCCTATTGGGATATCTTTGTTATCGTGTTTATTGATAATATCTTGGTTTATTCTAAGAGCAAGGCTGATCATGTTCAGTACTTGAGGATCATACTTCAGAGATTGAGGGAAGATAAGTAAAATTCTTAAAGTATAAGTTTTCGCTTGAGTTAGTTGCATTCCTCAGGCATGTGGCTACCGAGGATGGTGTTGTGTTTGATATGACCAAGATAATATCTGTTTGTGAGTAGGCTACGCCTACTTCTGTGATTGAGATTCGGAGTTTCCTTGGCTTAGTGGGGGGTATTGTGGACATTTTATTCAGGAATTCTCTTCTATAGTAGCCCTATTGACTACATTGATTTAAAGGTTGTGGCATTTCAATAGTCGGATAATTGTGAGGCGAGCTTTCAAAAGCTCAATGGTTTGTTGACTTCAGCATCGATTCTTGCTTTACCCGAGGAGGGAGTGCCATTCGTGGTATATTGTGATGCTTCTGGTTTGGGGTTGGGTGGTGTGTTGATGCAAAAGGGGAAGGTGATAACTTATGTCTCTAGACAGCGGAAGGTGCATGACAAGAACTGCCTTACCCATGTGTTAAAGTTGTGGTGACATTATCTTTGTAGGGTGCATTGTGAGATCTTTATCAATCACTAGAATCTCAAATACATCTTTTCTCAGCCTAATATGAATATGATACAACGTAGGTGGTTAGAGCTTCTTAAGAACTATGATATCTCCATTCTATATCACCCTGGGAAGGCCAATGTTGTGGCTGGTGCTTTGATCTGGAAGGCTACTAGTATGGGGAGTTTGACATTCTTGAGGGCTGAGAAGAGGCCCTAAGCTTTGGAGGTTCAGTCGCTTGCTAGACACATGGTTTGTTTGGATATGTCTCCTCCTCAGAGTATTTTGGCCTTTATTGAGGCTAGATCCTCCTTGCTTGATCAGATTTGTGCTTATCAGTTTGAGGATCCCAAATTGTTTTTGATTAATGACAAAGTCTTGTGAGGTAAAGCCAAAACAGTTACTATTGATTCTAAGGTCATTTTGAGGATTAATGGTAGAGTTTCTATGCCTAAGATGGATGAGGTGAGATTGATATTAGAGAAGACCCATAGAAGTAGATATTCCATCTATTCGGTGTGGCTAAGATGTAGCAGGATTTAAAACAACATTATTGGTGGTTTGGTATGAGAAGGGACATAGCTAAATTTGTAGCCAAGTATTTAAATTTCCAACAAGTCAAGTATGAGCACCAAAAGCCCGATGGATCGATGCAAAAGATGCCCATTCTTGCGTTGAATTAGAAGAGAGTGGCTATGGATTTTGTTACACGTCTGCTCGTGGCTTTTGGAAAGTTTGACTCACTTTTGATGGCTATTGATTGCTTTACCAAATCAGCTCACTTCTTACTGATAAAGACTAGCTACAAGGGGGAGCAACTGGCTATGTTGTATATCTGGGATATAGTCAGATTACATGGAGTGTCGGTGTCTATAGTATAGAATAGAGGGTCTATGTTTACCTCCTAGTCATGTGTTGGTGGACATGCTTAGGGCTGTGTGATTAATTTTGGGGCCTGGTGCGACCAGTACTTGCTAGTGGTAGAGTTTGCACATAACACCAGTTACCATTCCAGCATCCACATGCCACTATTTGAGCCTTTGTATGGCCAAAAGTGTAGATCACCAATCAAATGGTTTGATTCAGGTTCAGTTAAGGTGTTGGGTGTTGATTTGCTTTAGGATGCCATGGACTAAGTCTGGCTGATTCAGAGTAGACTTTTGACAGATTAGAGTCGCCAGAAGAGTTATGCTGACTGGAGGGTTAGGCCTCTTGAGTTCTCTATTATTGATAGTGTCTGGCTGAAAGTTTCACCCAAGAAGGGTGCAATGAGATTTGGGAAGAGGGGCAAGCTTTGTCCCAGATTCATTGGCCCTTTGAGATTTTGGGAAGAGTTGGTGATGTAGCCTGTGAGTTGGCTTTACCACCGAGACTATCATGAGTTCATCCTATTTTTCACATTATTATGCTCCGCCGGTGCATTCCAAATGAGTCCCATGTGATCTCTTATGATTCTGTTAAGTTGGGTCTAGATTTGTTCTTTGAGGAAGAGCCTATAACTATATTGGACAGGCATGTTTGGAGATTGAGATCCTAAGATATACCTTTTGTAAAGGTTTAGTAGGGACATCGTTCAGTGGATAAGGCTACTTGGGAGTTGGAGCCTAACATGCGGGCCAGATATCCTAGCATTATTTAGGCTTCAGGTACTCTTCTTTTCTTTATGTTCGAGGATGAACATTGTTTTTAGTGGTGAATGCTGTAATTACCTGGTTGGTCATGTTAGGACTTTTTTTTATGAAAATTACTATTTTACTCTTTTGTAAATTGGTTTGGGCCTATCTTAAACTATCTGTATAGTTGAAACTAAAATCCTATGTTTTTAAAGTTGAGAATAAGAGTTTTGGCATTTTGGAAGCTTAAGTTGTTGAAAAATTGAGTTTTTGTGCCATTTTGAGTTTTGGGTGTCAAATTAGAGATTTGTCAATTACATTAGCTCTGAAACGTCAAAACTAAACTATGAGAAGTTACAGAACTGAATTTGGAGTTCAATGAATTTTTAGGCCCAAAGTTGTGATTTTTAGTTATTTTCGGAACCAAAATTTCATTTTTGTCAATATTTGGATTTCGAAAGCTCGGACTGGAATTCCGACAATTCTACTAGTTTTGATTGGTGAAACTAATGCTAGAAATGATCTCTTGATAAGTTTCCAAAGGCAATTTTGGTATTTTGAGTTTTAAACTAGTTTTATTTGACTTACATTGGTAAATATAGCGAAGGGTCGTTGAAATTAATTTTTGATGATTCCGTTGAGTTCAGATTGCTATTTTTGGTATGGATACATATTTGGCTTGTGAAATTTTGATTCCAGATGTGTTTCGACGGTCCATTTAGAGCAGGGAATTGGACTTGGCATTGCTGGTTTATTTGATATCTAGTGGAGGTGCATTGTTTCTCTGCGTTGGTGGAGGTCTTTGTGATGCTGTGCTTCGTGTTCACGGATAGGGTCCCGCGTTCGTGGAGTGGGACCTGTTTAGGCTCTGCATTCGCAGGATGGGCTCCGTAATCGCGGAGTGTATTTTCATTGATTAGTTTTAAAAACCCAATAGTCACCATTTTTGAACTTTCAAGATTTTGGTGTTATTTTGAAAGAAGATTTTCGAAAGATTTTTTTGGGTAAGTGTTTCTAACATTATATTAATCATTTTCCTTAAAATTTATCTTGATTTTGTCTTTAATTACATGATTTTGATTGTTCAATATATGAGATTTTTAGACTATGGTTTTCAAACATTAAATGTTGATTTCTCATTTGATTTTAGCTCGATTTTGGTGAGATTTTTACCCACGAACTTTATTTTTCGTGTAGAACTTGATTTTAAAGTCAATTTTCATATTTTGGAACTTCAAATTTTGATCCTAATTTTTATCATTTTGCCCCTAAGCTTAGCTTGTACCGATAAGGGGTATCAAAATTCATCTCTTGATGAGTAGTATTTATTATTGATAGTTATTGATCAATCTAAGGATGATCATTTGGAGACTTCAGTTAATTGAAAGCTTGTCCAAGTGTGATTTCGACATTGAGGTAGGTTCGACTAACAATTATAGGATTGAATTTGAGTTATTGATCATGTCTATCTGACAATTGGGAGGTCTAGACTGATTGTCCAGTAATTGTGCTATTGTGATGGAATATTGTTGGACATGTGATTCTGGATAAGCCAAATTATGGGTAACTCTAATCCTATTGATAAATTGATATGAGATCTTGTGAATTGAGAACCTTTAGGCTACTATTGTGATATTTTGTGGTTCATGATACTATTTGGGACATGTTGTGATAATTGATGGCTTATGACACATTTTGAAGGGCATATGTATACCTTGTGGGTATGAGTGAGGTCTAAAGTCGATGTTATACTTGAGTTTTGGGTATAATGTGGTATGTATATCTTATGAGGGTTAAGTGAGGTCTGATGTTGTTGGCATACTTGATCATTGATAAAAGTATGATTATATGAGATGTTATGTTAGATTGTGACTCTGGTTGTGACATATGACCTTACTTTCCATGATTATATGAGTCTTAGGCATTAGTATCTCTATCATGATGTGTTTATATCACATATATACTTAGTTTAACATCTTGACTTGCATCTATTTCACGTGGAATTTATACCACCTCTTGACCTGAGTAGGAGGGAAGGGTGAGACTCATACCTTATAAGTCCCTTGATCACGAGCAGGTCTCAAGGTTTAGATATTATGATATTCTTGATCACGGGTAGGTGGCAAGGCTGAGACATTGTGTTACCCCTTGACTATAGGTAGCTAGCAAGGTTGATAGGCACTTGAAGTGTGATTTGATGAGACTTATAGTAATGCATTCACATCTCTTGTTGTGTTGTACCATCGTTTAGGTTGGATATCCTATCCTGTCTTATTTATGTATATATTATTGTGTGCTAACCTTTTTGGATACAGGTGTTAGGATTCTTCATTATTGCATTCTTGTTTGATTTCTCTTACCTAGTCGGTTGAACTTACTGGATACACTTCGGTATGCTTACTTCTACTCTGTTTTCTTCTTGCAGATCAAGCACAGGGTCTTGAAAAGGGTAATCGATTTACTCTTATTGTTCTTTTTTGCATCCATCTAGATCCGTTCGATAAGGCTTAGACTTCGAGTCTCTGTGGGTCTTTGGGATTTTCTCTATTATTTTTTTCAAACTTTCTTTCACACATTATTCAATGAGACAACTTTGTATTTTATGCTGAGACAGATGTATTTTACTCTTCAGTACTACTTTAGATGCTCTTATGCTCATGACTCAAGATTTTGGAATTTATGTTGTTGTGATGAGTTGTTTTCGCTTTATTTTATTCTTCTTTAGTCATGATCTATTTTTGGATCGTGACAATGTTACTCTCCTCAGACCATACTTGTGAGATTCCACTACTTGTGTTGTTCTTGTTATTATTGAATTCTATTATTTATGCTTTTATTCACTTCCATTAATTTAATTATGCATGAATTGACATCAATTTGGTGATTTTAAGGTTTTTCATTCATGTCTTATAAATTTTATCTAGGGTTCTTGAAAATTTTTATGGATTCTTTTAACTATGATTTAATTGATATTATTCTACATGATCATATACGAATTCATCAAAATTATATGATTTAAAGTCGATTATCAATGAACTCCTGTAATTTACCCTAGTTTCTATCATGAATTGACTAAAATTTCATACATTATTATAGAAGTAATGACTTATGTTTAAATGAAATCTCTCAAGAAAGAATGAAAGACTATGAAAGATTTTCTCACACAATGAATGATGGTGAAAGAATATTCTCACCTACTTATGAATTCAAAATATTGAAAGAATAATTCTCATATTGATTGAATCAAAGATTTAATGAGCTACTCTATGATGATGACTAAATGAAAATGGATCGATAATTAGATATTGCCTTTTCCAAGGATATGACTTAATGATTTATGATATTTATTTCCTTGGAACTTAACTTTACACCACTGGACTTTGAGGTAGAGCTCAGTCTGAAAACTCTAAGAGCATTCCAAGGGAATATTAGTATCGACCTAAAGTCCCAAATCATATGTTCCCAAATATTTCCTAAATTAGCCCAGTTAGTGGATCCACATATAGCTCATTCTCTCTCTTTATTTTAGTATGAGAGTGACACCGAATTTCATATTACAACTCGTATGGTCGTGTTTTGGTGAAGGTGGATATCCCACAAATGAGTATGTTATCTTATGACTTATGCTTGTTCAATATTTCCATTATGATTCTTAAATTGCATTGACTTGGTTCATATTTTACGTCTATGCTTTGAATGAAATACTTATCATGATTTCTAATTTGGTCAATTGCACATCATAATATATTAGATAATGCATTGCTAGCATACTCAGTACATTCTATGTATGAACATATACTTTTTCCTATGTATCCTAATGTAGGATTTAGTGATCATCACTCTTTTCCCGCTCGTGGCTTCCAAGTTATTGAAGTTCACTTGATTGATGAGTCCTCATGCTTCAAGGACAATCCTATATAAATTTATTGTTTCTTATTTGGCTTTACTTCTTATGTTAGGTGATTAGGGCTTGTCCTATGCCCAATCTAGACTAGTAGAGGTATGCTAGATTGTTATGTCTATGTTGTCCCCTTTATTCAGAGATTTTTTTAAAGCCCCATGTATATCTATTTGAGACCTCTATGTTATGGGTATTATTCTGCATACTGTTTCTTATTAATATCTTTACTTACCTTATATATGCAATGCATGCTCAGAGGCTTGGTTTGAGTCCCTCGCAATTTTAATTGTTTTGTCACTCCTAGGACCTTGCTTAGATTGTGACATTGAAATATCGAGGTTTAGACTTAGAAAAAAATTAGAAAAATGTGAAAATACCCTTGTTTAAACTCCTCTAATTTTCTAAAAACTATAAATCCACGAGGTTATTTCATAACTCATGGAATGGTCCATAGCTTGTAGAACACAGTTGTAAATCTTAAGGTGTATTTTGCTTACTTTATATTACAGTTTACGAAGTCATTCCACGGCTTATGGTATACATTTATGGTACTCAGGCCCAATGCGTTCTCTCATATCTAGTTCTATGGATAGGATCTATTCCTCATTGATGCCGATTGTAGAGACCTACTATTAAAAATTTTAAGGTGGATTTTTACGCTAGGTCTAGGTATTCATAGGTTCAAAAATTTGGTTGTGATATAATTTCTCCAACATATTTCAGAGATAAGATTATGATGTTGGATGTAATAAGATAGAAAATATCTCAGAATCTCAAACATCTCAACGTTGGACTTATGTTGGGAAATGATTGTCCAAATATATTATACCTCTCAGATGTATCATTTCATAATCATTTTATATAGCATTTATGAAATGGATTCTAGTTCTAGTACCCAAATAATTAAAATTCTTTAGTCTTGGGAACATTGACTCAAAGTTGACAATGAGTTTGTTTACTAGTCATATGTCATGTCAAAGAGTATTCACCCCGATATATTCATTACTAATATATATTTTGGATGAGAATAAATGATAAATGGTCTTCCAAATAATTAATTTTGAGTGAATTTTCAAGACAAGTTTAAGGGTCAAAATGTGCAATTTTATTTATAAAGAAAAAATAATAAATTATTTTTGATTTGAAACAGAATAAAGAAAAATGCAGTTAATTCGGCTTAATCTCTTCTCTATACATTTTAAAAAGAGGAAACCGATTCTTAATATTTTTATAGATCTAATGTAAACGGAAATTTTGAATAATTTTTTAATGAATAACTATTTATCTAAAGAGATTATATTTACCTTCTGAAATAATATACTAAAGGATTATATATATCGCTCTACCTCAAAATCATACATACAAGTGTGAGCAATACCTTTCCAATTATTGAGTTATAAGTTTTGATTCTAAAATATGTGAAATGTTTTGGAAGAAAGGAAAAAGTAAGGTTGAAAGTGAGTTTCCCTTGGTGAAATGGTTGACGAAGGATTTTAGAAGTGTAAGATTTGATGAAAGTGATATGAAATACCTCTTCAAGAACCTAGATCCTGTAGTAGCTGTAATAGCAGAGAAAGAAGGTGAGGTCATGATTCCTCTTTTGGATCAAGACACTGGATTTAACCATCTTCTCAAGTTGAAAAAAGACACAAATGGAGTTTTTGGATTATATGATGATTGGATGGAACGTGTTGTTAAACGAAGAGGATTTGAGGGGAAAGAATTAATTGGTTTTTATGTTAGTCGGTTGACTTTTGAACTAACATTTTCAGTGATCGACACAAAGAAAAATGTCGCTGAAAGTTCTAATTAGAAAGATCTCAGTGTTACTTTCTCATTGTTATGATTTTATTTCTAAATGCATGTATAATAAGAGTTTGATAGGAAGAATGTATCTCGAGAGATGACATGCTTTTATATAATCTTTCCTTTATACTTTTAGCTCACAGAATGGTGCAATATTATTCAAATGTCAGTTTTAACTTGATGTTCCATCTATAGATAAAATAATTTTTCACTTTCTTAATATTAATTAGTATTGAAAAGGATAGAATGTTCTTGAATTATCAAATTTTGTACATAATCACACTATGTTTACCATTTGGCTCTAAAAGGCACCCCACATCAATGTATTGGCCCCTTGATGCCATTATTCTTGGTATCCCATTTGAAAATATAATTCATTTCTTCACTAATTAATTTATTATATAATCAACTCGATATTTTAAAATCCCAACCCAATATCGAATCCACGTAGTATCCTTTATTACCTGCCCTTATTTAAATTTCTAAACAAATTTTAACCTTCACCGATATTAAAATAACTGCTACTACTAGAAATGACTAGCCTCTGTTCCCGACAGCAAACCAACTCCTATATCCAAACCAATTTATGTAACCATGCTAAACTAAAAAACTACTACCACCTTGATAACCTCAGATATCACAATCCAAAATCTCAGGTCATAATGACACCTACTATATGCCACCAGTAGGTAAGCCGAACCCATAACCCAGAAGAAGCTATAATCTATTATGTGGAAGAGAAGGAGTATAAAGAAAATAAGGAACAAATATCTAGGTAAAAGAAGATGAGATAAACAAGATGTACAAAATATCGCCAAGACTTGGTACAGTAGGTATTTGAGATGCTAATTCATCATAAGAGTGCAAAGTAAATGCAAATATATAAGTTAGTTCCTTCAATACATAATAAAGACTTGTAACACCTCCCTTAAATATCCTATCTTGAATAGACTTGAAAATCTGAGAAAAAAATCTTAGAATAATATCATTGTCAGTGACCACAAAAGGGCTTCTATGACCCACAAAAGGTTCTACAGTCCATAAATGGATCTTGTGGTTACCCTTGTTACTTGGTGAAATTTTGACTTTTGACACTTAATCACATATCAACTCTACAACCTCTGGATACTTATGAGGATTGTAGATAGTGTCAGCAGGTGAGATTTAGAGTAGGGATAAAAGTTTTTGATTTCCATGAGGAGTATTCATGACCCCTAAAGATTTCTACGGTCCATAATTAGTGTCTCATAGTTCCCCATTCCAAATCTAGTGTCCAGTCTACGAAGGAGGCTTTTTGTCATGACTCGATCTCGATCATGATGACACCTGCTAGATCCCACCTACAGGCAAGGCAATTACTCAACCCTCAAGGTACTTGTCTTAGCTTTCTAGTCCAAAGCATAACCAACATGAAAATATACATAACCGAAAGCTACTCAGAACCTGGAAGTCAACTGTACAGAGCTACAATAGACACAGGGACATATCATATACATATCAAAAATCATAATAATATACAAAATCAGAGTGCCTCTACAAATACATAACACTACTGTACAAGGCCAATGTCTGGATATAAAAGATGGCCATCAACAGGAAGGAGACTGCGAAGAAATCAGATCTGCTTGTGCTCACAAAATACATTCATATATCTTAATGCTATATATTCTTAGGACTATGCAAAACCACTCACTCTCACAAAATACATTCATATATCTCAATACTATATGCTTGGCCCTATATTCGTGACTAAGACCTTTGGCTAGTTGGAGTAGGATCACTTTAGGACTTTATAGACTTATACCCTAGGCTCGGGGGTTTGGTATGATGTTTTGGGAACATAATGACAAAAGGCCCTCCTTGACTCTGCGTTTTTCTAAAATTCTTCCCTAGCAACACCGTTGCTTTTTATTTTATTATCTCTTTCTCCCATTTCAGGCTTTTTTTGGTGCTTTCTTTTTATTTTTTAACTTTTTGCCTTGTATTTACACTTCATTTTTCTTTTTAAGTCATAGCTAAGGAATCACTTATTTTTCTTGCACCCAGTACACCTTTTTCTCCTTTTCTATGTATCACTAACTTTCCTCCTCATTTTGTATTTCACCCTTACACCAATCACCCTCAACTTAGGCTTATGGCCTGAGTTGAGGTGCACATTATCCAACCTCAAAACTAGGGCCATTTTTTTGGTTGTCACTCTTAACTTAGACTTTTTGCCTTAGTCAAGGTGCACGTTGTTCAAGGAAGGACCAGGGCTAATTACAAGATTTTAAATCTAATAAGGGTAGGTCACTTAGGTTTTTATAAAAAAAGATACATGTAAGGCTCAAACATTTGGATTGAGAGATTTTTCACACATTACGTTGGTTATTTAGGCTATGTGGACTGTTATGAACAACGTCCTAAGATCTTTTCCTAACCAACTCACCTATAGTCTAAATTAGTGTAATAGTGCAACTTCTGAATTGAAATACAATACATGAATTTAGCAAAATTAAGGTCACACTCATATGGAACTGATTACACTATCAAAACACACTCTTCGATCATGGTTTTTATCTTAATTTTATCCTCACTTATCAGAACAGGGACTGTCGACACAATCAAACATGCATGGTTGGTATCTAGACTAACTAATCAAAAATTTAGTGGGTATCACTTTTCGTAAAAAAAGTACAAAAACACATATATGCCATAGATATCTGTACTATATGCTATCAATACCACCTAAAGATTCTAGACATGCTGGTTCAAGAGAGAGTAAATATCCACGAGAAAAAAGAACACAAGTAAGAAAACCCCTAGGATTCAAAATTTTGGATAGTTATAGGCCAAGGCTACTCAGACTTCACTAAGGCCTATAACTATCCATACCCCATCAAAAATAGTGCATTATCCCCAATGCACACAACAAAACAAAATAAAGTACCAGAGTCAAAAAGACATACTTGGGCGCCTAAGCGCTAGTCTCTATCTTGAGTTGCCTCCTAATAAGTGCCTGATTTATTGTCACTGCATAATATAGAAAACTTGGGTACTCAGAATTTGCCAAGATTTCGTGCTTTCTTATAAATTATTGTGGAGGAATTGGTGGCGCTCTCCTCACCACTAGTCATAACCATCTTACACCATTCAGTATCCTTTAGGTTCTGCACTATGTTGCTGAGTAATATGCCTTTCTGATGCTGACTTAGTTGAGTTGATACTTGTCCAAATTATAGTTCCAGCCATTTAATAGCAACATAATGAGATTTAATTTTTTGATTTATGCTGGAGATTTTAGACTTAATCCCCCTCAAGGTCTCATCCTATGTGTTAGTCTTCCTTAACAGTTGTCCAAGCATCTCCTCAACCTGGAATTACTGGTATCCGTATCACGATTGGCGGGAAGCACATAGTCACCGCTTCTGTAGGTGGTCCCCTTATGCACATCTTTCCTGTCCCCTCTCCTGGTGTTGTATGATGCTTCTGGAGCTAGCTAGTCTTATATCTACTTCATTAGCATTTCCATATTGATATTTTATGAGCAAGCATTTGCATGATCTCCTCATTTATCTTCACTTGCTCTAGGCTTATGCTGGTTGTACCTGAGCATTTGGTGAGAAGGTTATTTCTTAATCCCCACACGTGATTCAATTTGGTTGCCATATCTAGCTACTCAACAATCTCTGCAAGTGATTGATCTACAAATATGCCCCCAAGATGGTGCTAGCAATATTCTTGGATATTTACATCCAAGTCATGGTAGAAGATCTTCACCAAGCCATTATTAACAATTTTATGGTTTGGGACACTCTTCAAGCACTTTGTGAACCGTTCCCATATAGTACTGATCGAGTCAATAGAAAGTTGCTCAAAGTTGTTGATATAGTCTTTTAACTTGAGCTTCTTCGATCTCGAGTAGTACCTCTCAAAAAAGGCCTTTTGCAACTCAACCTAATTGGTGATTGAACTCTTTGAGAGCTCGGATAGCCATAGCGCTGCATTGCTTATCAGAGATAATGTGAAAACATAAAGTCTCACAACATCCATAGACAGATTCAGTGTTCCCATCATACTTATACAGACAAATGCAATGGTATATTGATGACTAGGATCCTCTAATGGTAGGCCCACTAACAACCCATAGTTCTGTAGCATCTGAAGTAACCCACTCGAAACCACGAACTTTGTGTCAACCGGTAGTGGTGGTAACACAATAGCTCTAGTCACCTCCTTAGCCATAGGGTCAACTGATATTGGTTCTATTGATAAGTTTTGGTATTGAAGTCCTATGGCTATGGAGAACTATCCTTAAGAGGAGGTGGGTTGTCATTATTTGCATTCTCATTCTCATTCTGGTTCAGAGTTGCATTTGCCGTATTATTTGCATAATATTAGGCCCTTCTTCTTAATCTTCTCTGGATCTCTAGGTCAAACAGAGTCAAAAGTATGCTCAACTTTGCATGTTGGGCATACACTACACCTATACCCCAAAAAAAGAAAACAAAAGCAACAACAAATGTAAAATATGGAAAATAAGGATTAATCCCTAAATTACTTTGAATTAGACAAGTCTAGCCGTATTACTCGACAACGTCACCAAAAACATGATGTTGCCAAAGCTACACCTCCTTTTTAAGCTTAAAGCAGTCTTTGTCAAGATATATAACCTAACCAAGGATAGGATCAAATCCCACTGGGAATATGCTAGACATAGAAGAATTCAATTGCAATTTCGGTTGATTAACCTACTTATCTTCCAATGGGGGGGGCAGGGTTATAATAACTAGTAAAAATAATTCTAACTAAAACAAGTGTTAAACCAATATGAAGAGGAACTAGGGTAATGTGTTCCTCTTGATTCCCTAACTGAATATTACTAGATAATTGAATCCTTTTCCAGTATGTAACATGCAGAAAGGTAAGTTAAGTTCACCAAACCCTTTGGCCTAGGCGAGAGGTGAATTTAACTACATGATTTGGTCTATCCCTATAGTGTGACATTACTAACCCTTAACTATTGTCTCAGTACAACCTCCCTTTGCCCCGTTTGGTTGATTAGACGAGAAAAATCAATCAAATATTGTGAATTAATATCTTTACCTATTCATTACTACCTTGATCAAGTCTGTAACTCTAGAGGGGTTCTAATGTTGGCCACCATTAGAAAGCATTCAAAATTAAGAGAATTAATTAATACATGCATACACACTTTTCAAAGATTACAAATTATTCAGTTTTACCTGGTTAGTTCTTGAAGGTTCCCACAACCCTAGTTGTTGATTTAGCTACTCATAATTATTTTAAATGCAAGATTTATGAATTTGAATAAAATAATTGAGCACTTACACAATAGAATTAAGCACAAGAAATCTAATTCTTCAATGAGAATTACAAGATCAAAAGATAAAAATAATGTTTTACAAGTATTTCTCAAACTCTCTAGTGTTTTTCTCTTCGTTCCCTGTCCGTTCTCTATGAAAAATAACCTAAAAAAATCTATTTGTAGTGTTTAAAATACAAATCTAAAATGAATTAGGACAACTGGGTCGGTAGGCTTTATGAGGTAAAATCTACTTGTAGTGTTTAAAATACAAATCTAAAATGAATTAGGACAACTGGGTCGGCAAGCTCTATGAGGTATTCCACGGGCCGTATATTAATTTACGGCTTATGATGGGGCTTTCATGAACTGTTGCTTCAATTCTAGACTTGTCATATATGATACCCTTCTACGGCCCATAGGGGGTTTCATCTGATGGAATTTTAGCAAGTCCTTATCTTATGATCCTTAGGGTACGATACAAGGTTTATGACCCATAAAGTCTTCTATGGCTCATCTGCATATTCGTAGACTAAACTTCAGAAGTACACCCTTCACTGTAATTGCACATAAAACCTCCTTTGCGACTCATAGAATACTCTATGGCCCGTAAAGGGTCTTGTGCATCATCACTTCTAGTAACTTTTTGCTCGCTTTGCCTAAAAATAGTGCTAACCCTGAAATCCTGCAAAATAAACATAAAACACATCAAACCCACTAACATCTCATTGAGAACACATAACATCCCAAGTTTTAATCATCACAATTGCTGTATTTTGATAGTACATCGCAAGGATTGCATAGGCTAATACCACAACTGCCCCCAACTGAGGCATAACATGGGTGCAATGCCCTAGTACCTGAACCTTTACCTTATCTGGGCCTTCATAAGCCTAGAAGCTACAACCACGCAAAATATAGAACCAATAGATCATTAGAGAATCTCTCAGAACCATAATAAAATCCTATAGATCCATCACAGAGTCCAGCTTTCCACATCATCAGAATAAGGGTCAGCTACATGGGTGTAAGGACCTAGATCTAAACCTGAACACCCTCTGAGCCCTATAAGCCCAGGAGGTACACCTACGCACAATCAGGATGCCAATAGATGAGTAGATCTATAGGTAAGTAATCATGGGGCCTCACCCCAACCATCATAGGTCAATCATGTCCTCAACCTTATGTCTGTATGTGGCACTCGATCTATAGTCCTCTGACCTGGTCTTCGATCGCAGTCAGCCAAGGCTAGATGGCTTGACACTAAATATAATGGTAGGACGTATCCTCCGCGGAAGAAAGAATCCCCTTATCATAATCAATAATGTCTCATCATCAGTATATCAATAAGGGTGCACCACCCTATGGAATATCAATTAACTGGGCCCCAGTACGAAAGGAACTACAAATGCTCAAATCCTTTTAGAACTGATACCCTGGTCTCGGGAACTAGAGCATGACCACAAATGACTAGGACCATGAGGGGCATCACTCAGGTCTAGACACTCGGACGTGACCATCAGAGACTTGAACAACAAGGTATGTCATCTAGGTTTCAGAGCGTAACATTAGAAAAATCACCCCCTCTCTCTCTAACTGGATTCGGATCCCTTAATCACATCATTTATCCCAAGTCAAAATAAACAACTCATTCCCAGGGTATGCAAGGAACTCAAAGTAGCAGCTAACATTAGCGTAATAGTGCATAGACCTTATTAATCGGAATAGAATCAGGCGCAGCTGGCAATCATGCTATAATCTAGCCTACCGTAAGTAATGGAAGCAAAAATGTGGTAATAACAGGGGTATCATAGGTGTACCTAACAGATAGGCCCAGGAAAACCATAGTACACCCGTAATCAAGTCACAGTATGACATATAATGAATGCACAATCTCCTGATCATTATATCTCAGTCATGATAGGCTATAAACATTTATATAGGCATGAGTCAAGTCAGAGCACATACCTGTCTTAGGGCACTAGCCCATATTCAATCCTTCCCAAGCCCTTTCTCTGTGTAAACCAACTCATAGGGTAGTATCAGTATAACCTAAGCTAAGGCCCAAGAGGATAGGTAAATGGAAGGATATCTCCTACCCAAAATCATATTGAAGCCCAACTGCTATCAAGGATTTCGCCCAAGGCAACCATGGGCCTGCCCACTGATAATGTGTCCTTTAAACAAGATGATAGTTCCCAAGACTAACTAACAAAGCTAGTATTTCATCATAAATAACCCCGAGAAGCACTTAGTATATAGCCTACACCTGGCTACCAGGGTCACACTCCTGTCTCTAACCTGCCAGTGGCTCAGTAGCAACACCTCTCGTATCACAGAATGCAAGGCTCCCTTAGGGGTATACTATACCCATTCCCAGAACATGGTGTGTCTCTCTAGTCACTGACCAGCCACACATAACATATACTCCACAACTCAATCCATAAATAATTTATTTCTATATATTCCAACTCAAACATGCAAATATTTTAGCTCAGCCTAGGCTTTAGAGAAGGCCTATTGAAATGCATCGGGGGGAAAAATTGAGTGGGGAATGGGTATAACCCCGATTTTAGAGCAATCATAGCAAAGTTTGGCTGTCCAAAAATTTTGAAAAATAGTAAGGATCTGCGCACTTGGCATGATGTGGCCAGTGTACGGACATGTGTATTTTGTTACTTGTTTTTTTTTGTTTTGGTCCAAGGCCTTGGGGTCTTTGGACTAAGCCTTCCTATGCATAAAGACACCTATACTTAGTCATTTTCCAACCCCATATCATTCAAGATATTCCCCAAAACTCTCTCTAACACTTAGCCAAATATTTCACCCAAATTTAAGTATTCCAAACTCATTTCGGATATCAAGAAATGCATTCAAGCTTTGTATTTTGATAGTACATCGCAAGGATTGCATAGGCTAATACCACAACTGCCCCCAACTGAGGCATAACATGGGTGCAACAAGTTCTCATTCAAATCTTCATCAAGGAAATCTCCAAATTTGAGGTATGTTGGTTTCAACCATTGGGTCCTTCTACCCATGGTGTCCAAACATCCTTTTTATGTAAATTACCTATTTTCAAGTTGGATTATCTATAGATATCTCTTATTATGAATTTGACTGCAAACTATGTTGGAGTTTCACAAAATGTTGATTGTTTAAGCATGTTTTGAGCTATGATCTATGATCTATTATGAGTTTTGATGAGGGGTTTCAATGTATCTTGCAAGAGGGTGTTACCAAGTGTTGATGGGTTCATTTACATTAAGTTTTTTCACATTATTTCACTCTTGATTACATGATTTTGAACTAGCATTACATATCAGCCAAGTGTTTGATAAAATGTCCGATTAATAATTCTTGAGTTATTAATGATCTATTGCATGGCAAATGAGTCAAGTGACTTTAAGATGATGAAAGAAATATATGTATGTGATTAATTCATGAAAAGTATCTATAGTGTTACAAGATGACCACACCTTGTTAAGGGGGTGAAATGCCTCAACCACTATGATGGAGGGTGCTATGCCTATCTACCATATTGAGGGGTATATACCTTGGCCACTTTGATGAGGGGTGCTATGCCCATCTACCATGTTGAGGGGTATATACCTTAACCACTGTGATAGAGGGTGACATGCCTATCTACTATGTTGAGGGGTATATACCTTGACCACTATTATGGGGGGTGATATGCCCATCTACTAATTGAGGGGTATATACCTCAATCACTTTCCAAGGGGGTGACATGCCTTGGATTCCAAGTACTAGTTTGCTTGGTCTATGATGATGGTCTCTTCCTACACACGTAATATGTTCTATACAAGCATGTTTTACCTCAAGCATTGATCATGTATGCCATATTATTATTATACTATCCATTGCCTATGTTTATGTATTTTGACTATATTGCCTATCTCTTGTTGTATTGCATCCCACATACTGAGTACATTAAAATGTACTAACATATACTCTATGCCTACATGATGTTACCTTGTAGGAACTGGAGCTCTTCACTATCATCCTTCACATTGTTAGTTTTTGGACATCTTGAAGATAAGCTTTAGTGAGTCCTTAAGTTCAGGGACACTAGCTATGCTATTCTTGCTTATGTTATTTCCTTATGTTGAACTCTTGATACTATGAGGTGAGCCCGGAGAGTGTCTTGGCCCCCACCCTATCTATGCTAGTGGTGTTATTGGAAAAGTGATGTAATTAAGCTTGAGCTTTGACTCTTCTATGATTTATGCTTCTAAAGACTTCCCTTAGGCCCCTTCTCCTTATTTGTACTATCTTGTTGTTGTTTTAATTGTTTCTGTGACCAAGGATGTATAAATGATATGCTAAGAGGCTTATTTGGGGTCCCTTCGGGTTCTCATTTGCTGTGTCACATCTAGAGACCTAGGTTTGGGTCGTGACAAACTTGGTATCAGAGCACTAGGTTGTTAATGGTCCATGGAATCCAACACACCGCATCAATTAGCATCTTATTCATGGTTGTGAAGTGCACTACAACTATGAGTAAAAGGCTATAAGGCATTTTAGGAAACATTTCCCCTCTTCTTAATCTATGTCGTGCTATAGAAGTTGAGGTAAGGCTTTCCCCCAATGAATTTTCTTTCCTATGCTAGATCATGCTTATTCCAAAAGGACAACTAAGGAGAGCTCATTCATCCGAGGAGCAACTGGCCCCTCCCGCTCCTGATGATAGGGGAGCGGCTCATGAAGAGTTCTGGGATGTTATTACCATGATACCCCATGCCATGACTAATAAAATCAACCAAGGGGCCCATCCCTTCATTCTCCTACTCCGGCTTCTAGGGTGAGGGATTTCACAAGAATGAATCCGCTGGAGTTCCATGGGTCTAAAGTGGATGAGGAACCTCAAATATTTATTGATGAGGTGTACAAAGTTTTGTCTATTTTGGGGGTTAACTTGGCGGAGAAAGTAGAGTTCACGGACTACTAACTCAAAGGGTGGCCCAAATATGGTTTACTCAATGGAAAGTGGAGAAGGGGAACAACAATATGATCCTTTGAGAGGAGTTTAAGATAATATTTCTCAACCGGTTCTTCCCTTTTGAGCTAAGGGAGGCCAAAATTATGGCATTTATGAATCTAAATCAAGGATTTATGAGTGTGAGGGAGTATTCCCTCATGTTTAATCAACTCTCCAAATATGCTCCACAATTGGTGGCCGAGCCAAGGTCTAGGATGAACAAATTTGTGATGGGTGATTTTGATTTGGTGAATGAAGAGTGTTGTGCCAGGATGTTGATAGGTGATATGGACTTGTCCCACCTCATAACTTATGCTGAACAATTGGAGGGGAAAAGTTAAGAAAGAGGAGAATGGATGAGGCCAAGAGGGCCCATTTTGAAGGTAGATTCCAAAGTCCCAAGGGTAGCTGGTTTTATCAAGGCCAAGGATCTTCTAATGCTCCTAATAGAAAGTTTGTTAATGAAAACCCAAGGGTCCAAGGTGGTGGTGGTATAGTGCCTAATCCTATGTGCCAAAAGTGTGGTAGAGGTCACAATGGCTCGTGTTTGAAGAATACTAATGCTTGTTATGGGTATGGTGAAGTGGGTCATAAGGTGATAGATTGATGGTTGTCCACAAAAGGGTAGAGATAGTCATCCACAAAGCCAAGGTGCAAATGCGAGTCCTAAGGGAAGAGGAGGCCAACAAGGTGATACTCCAAGACACAATCAGTTCTATGCTCTACAAAGGAGACAAGGAGTAGATGAGGTAGCCATTGTCATTACTAGTATATTAAAAGTCTTTAATCTTGATGTGTATGCATTGATAGACTCGGGTGCCACTCTTTCTTTTGTTACTTTATTTGTTGCCAAAAAGTTTCATGCTAAACTCAAATTGTTGTGTGAGCCATATAAGGTTTTACTCTCGCTGGTGCATCCATTGTTGCTAGAAGGGTCTATAGAAATTGTCCCATTTTTATTTGTATAAAATATTGCCTTGTGACTTTGTTGAGTTAGATATGGTAGATTTTGATGTCATTCTTGGGATGGATTGGTTGCATGCATATTATGCCTCTATTGATTGTAGAATCGTAGGATCAAATTCCAAATCCCTAATGAACCCATCCTTGAATGGGAGAGTCATGATGTGGTGGTCAAGGGTAGGTTTATTTCTTGTATTAAAGCCTAAAAGTTGATTTCTTAGTGGTGTCTCCATTATCTTGTGAGGGCTAGGGATGTTGAGTCCAAAGTCCTTTTTATAGAGCCAGTTTCGGTGGTTAATGAGTTCCTTGATGTCTTTTTCAATGAACTTCCCAATGTTCCTCCTAAAAGAGAAATAGATTTTGGCATAGACCTCCTTCACGATACTCAACCCATTTCTATTCCCCCTTATAGTATAGCCTCCGCAAAGTTGAAGGAGCAATTGAGGGATTTGTTGTAGAAGGATTTTATTAGACCTAGCTAATCACATTGCAGTGCACTGGTGTGGTTTGTGAAGAAGAAGAATAGTTCTCTTAGAATGTGTATTGATTACTGGCAACTTAATAGGGTCACCAAAAAGAATAAGTACCCTCTACCAAGGATTGATGATCTTTTTGACCAACTTTAAGGGGTTAGTCATTTCTCTAAGATTGATCTTTGGTCTGGGTATCACCAAGTGAACGTGACGGAGTGTAACATTCCTAAGATGACCTTCCGAACTAGGTATGGGCACTATGAGTTTATGGTTATATCTTTTGGATTAACCAATGCACCGACTATCTTCATGGATCTTATGAATGAGGTCTTTAAACCCTACATTGACTTATCTGTGGTGGTTTTTATTGATAATATCTTGATCTATTCCCATAGTGAGAAGGAGCATATGAGTCATTTTAGGGTGGTGTTGCAAATCTTGAAGGAGGAAAAATTGTATGCCAAATATGAAAAATATGAGTTTTAGTTGAAAGAGGTTGCCTTCCTAGGTCATGTGGTGTTAGGTGATGGTATTAAGTTGGATCCTAAAAAGATGGAGGTAATTAGAAATTGGTCCTTTTACTCCATCAGATATTAGAAGTTTCTTGGGTTTGACGGGTTACTACTGGAGGTTTGTTAGTGGTTCCTCCTCTATTGCTTCTCCCATGACTAAGTTAACAAAATAGTAAGGTGATAGCTTATGCCTCTAGACAACTTAAGGTGCATGAAAGAATTATCCAACCTATGATCTTGAATCGGCCGCCGTGGTATTTGCTTTGAAAACAACCCAAAGTAGAGAAAAAGTCCTATGCCGATGTGAGGAGAAGGGATCTTGAATTTAAGCTTGGCGATTGGGTCTATTTGAAGGTCTCACACATGAAGGGTATGGTTTATTTTGGTAAGAAGGGTAAATTTAGTCTAAGATTTTTGGGTCCTTATAGAGTGTTGAGGAGGATTGGTAAGGTGGCCTATGAGTTGAAGTTGCCCAATGATATAAATATGGTTCATTCGGTCTTCCATGTGTCTATATTGAGGAAGTGTGTAGGTAACCCAAGTTTTATTGTACTTTTAGATATGGTGGGTGTTGTTGAAGACAATTTGACTTATGAAGAGGTTCCGGTAGAAATTTTAGTTAGACAAGTGAAGAGGTTGAGGAACAAGGATGTAACTTCCGTCAAGGTTCTTTGGAGAAACCAATAAGTTAAAAATGCCACATGGAAAGCCGAAGCAGACATACAAACTGATATCCCTATCTCTTCCATTTTACTCAAGCCTAAGGTACTATTTTTAAGTCCCATATGTGATTTCAAGTCTTATGTTTCAGCCCTTATATCATTTACATGCATTCATGTTTATGTTGGCAAGTTTATTGTGATTTTGACAATTATGTTGAGATTTTTTGAAATAATGTCTTATTGTATTTGTTGCATTCATGTGTTGGGATGTAATCACCTTGATTATTTCTCTTATGTACGTTTCTTTGACATTCGGGGATGAATGTTCCCAAGGGAGAGATATTGAAACACCCCAAAACTGCCCATGTCAGTATGAAATCTTCATGATTACTTCTCTTATGTATGTTTTTTTGACATTAGGGGACAAATGTTACCAAGGGGAGATATTGAAAAGCCCCAAAAATATGCCTAAAAAATGCCCATAATCGTAATTTCTATATATCTCAAAATTCGTGCGTGATATTGAAAATTTGACTTCATATTCATCATAAAGGGGCAAAATTGAGTAGGAAATGGGTATAAGCCCAATTTTAGAGCGACCATAGAAAAATTTTATTTTCTAATTTTTTTAAAAATAGTAAGGATCCGCGCCCCTGGCGTGACGCGGCCAGCGCACGGACTAGTGTATTTTGTTGTCAGTTTTTCTTGTTTAGGTCCAAGGCCTTAGGGTCTTGGTCCTAAGCATCCTATGCGTGAAACCACTTATATTTAGTCATTTTTGAACCCCATATCATTCAAGACATTCCCCAAAACTCTCCCTAACACTTAGCTAAATATTTCACCCAAATTTAAGTGTCCCAAACTCATTCCGGATCTCAATAAATTCATTCAAGTTTCAAGTTCTCATTCAAATCTTCATAAAGGAAATCTCCAAATTTGAGGTATGTGAGTTTCAATCATTTGGTCCTTTCACCCATGGTGCCCAACCTTTCTTTTTATGTAAATTGTATGTTTTCAAGTTGGATTATCTATGGGTATCTCTTATTATGTATTTAACTACAAACTATGTTGGGGTTTCATAATATGTTGATTGTTTAAGCATATTTTAAGCTATGAATCTACGATCTATTATGAGCTTTGATGAGGGATTTCAATGTATCTTGCATGAGGGTGTTACCAAGTATTGGTGGGTTGATTTATATTAAGTTTTCTCACATGATTTCACTCTTGAATTGCATAATTTTGAAGTAGCATTACACATCCGCCAAGTGTTTGATAAAATGTTTGGTTAATGATTCTTTAGTTATTGATGATCTATTGCATGACCTATGAAACAAGTGACTTTATGATGATGAATGAAATGTATATAGGTGATGAATTCATGAAAAGTATCTATAGTGTTGCAAGTTGACCACACCTTGTTGAGGGGTTGATATGCCTCAACCACTATGATGGGATCATATTGAGGGGTATATACCTTGACGGGGGAGGGGGGTTGCTATGCCCATCTACCATCTTGAGGGGTATATACCTTGACCACTTTGATGGAGGGAAACATGCCCATCTACTATGTTGAGGGGTATATATCTTGACCACTATGATTGGGGGTGACATACCCATCTCCAATTGAGGGGTATATACGTTAATCACCTTCCAAGGGGTTGACATGCCTTGGATTCTAAGTACCAGCTTGCTTGGTCTATGGTAATGGTCTCTGCATACATACGTAATATGATTTATACAAGCATGTTTTACTTCAAGCATTGATCATGCATGCCATATTGTTATTATACTATCCATTGCCTATGCTTATACATTTTTGACTATGTTGCCTATCTCTTGTTGCATTGGATCCCACATACTTAGTACATTCAAACGTACTAATGCATACTCTATGCCTATATGATGTTACCATCTAGGAGCCGGAGCTCCTCATGATCATCCTCCACGTGATTAGTTTTTGGACATGTTGAAGATAAGCTTTGGTGAGTCCTCACATTCGGAGATACTAGCTATGTTATTCTTGCTTATATTATTTCCTTTTGTTGAATTCTTGATACTATAATGGTGACTATGGAGTGTGTCTTAGCCCCCGCCCTATCTATGTTAGAGGTGTTGTCGGACAAGTAATGTAATTAAGCTTGAGCTTTCACTCTTTCATGATTTATGCTATTAAAGACTTCCCTTAGTCCCCTTATCCTTATTTGTACTCTCATGTTGTTGTTTTAATTGCTTTCACGACCAAAGATATATAAATGATATGCTAAGAGACTTGCTTGGGGTCCTTTCGGATTCCTATTCGCCGTATCACATCTAGGCCCTAGGCTTGGGTCGTGACACCTAGACTACCTGGCATCCAACGTATCTTGCTCTGATTAGTCCAACCAATGTTTTTCCCTCTAAATCTCTTACCAATGCTGCGCAACTATCAAAACATAAGTCACAAGATCATTACAACTGATTTGACTGTAAAATCTTAAGAAAATAGTGAAATTACATCAATTATGACTAAAATGAGAAAAATCAGGGTCCATACTTGAAATAGGAAACTAATCCCTGTAAAATAATCCCAACATCACCCTAAGCACATAGCCAAAAATTTGGTCCAAAATGGATCCTTGGAGACCGGGAAAAGGCCCAAAAATGAAGTTAAAAACTTTACCAGAAAAATATTCTTTTTAAAACTTTCTCGATCAAAATTCTCAAAAATTGGACAAAATCAGTAAACACCCAGTATACCACAATGTTTCTCTTGGAACATAAAATAATTTAGACATAAATTTCACTTAATTCCATTGAGAAATTACTGAGATATTGCAATGTAAAGTTTTCACTCATTCTCAATATATCATCAACAAAAGAGAAGAGATATAGCTCAAAATACATGTCAAATTCCTAATCCCATTTCTCCACGATGTTCCTTGGAAAATATTGAGTCACATAGCCTTTTGAATCACCTAAATCGGATGAAACATGAGCTCAAAATTGCGGTGCAAAGTAGGAGGAAATATATTTGTATAATTTATTAGAAAATGTCCTTATATATATGCCACATAGAAGTGCCTGATCCTACCACATAGCAACACCCCCAGATTTGGCCACATGTCTCCCCCTTTTTCCATTAATCCTTCAATCGCTTTTTTATCGTATTGGGCTCATTTGAACTTTAATTTTCACAAATAAACTACGCAAGATTTCAATGTTCTGGATCTAATGGTGTGGTCAAAATGTTAGATGGATCTTCCTACAATAATTGAGGATGCCACTTCTTCATACGCAACTTTTAACGAAAAGCCTAGGATGGAGAAAACACATTCGAAAGTCCCAGATATCAAACTAAGGACCATATTGAGTTTATTGAGAAAGCTTATTGGGCTGTGGCAGTGATAGGCATTCTATATAAAGATAAAGCCGAGTTGGTGGCCTACCAACTTAAAGGAGTGGCTAAGATTTGGTTCGAGCAATAGGCCAATGAGAAAGGCCAAGGAGCAGGTCCTGTTGGTTGGGAGAAATTCAAATATGACTTCTTGGATTGGTTTTTCCCCATCGATCTTAGGGAGGCAAAGGTTCAGGAGTTCATCAATTTTAAGCAATGGATCATGAGCGTGAGAGAGTATGCCCCTTAAATTTACCAAATTATCAAATTATGCTCCATTTACGGTTGCTGATCTGAGAGCTCACATGAGTAAATTTATTTTGAGTGTTTATGAGTTAGTCTATAAGGAGTGTAAGATGGACATGTTGGTTAAAGAGATAAATATTTCCCGCTTTATGAATTATGCAGAGCAGATTGAGGAAGAGAAGCTTCGTGAAAAGGGCGAGTGAGCCTAAGAGGGCTCATGTGGGTGGTGGGAACTACTCTCACCAATGGGGCGGTGGTCACAAATTCCAAGGTGGCCAAATGCAAAGTTGAATAGGATCCTTCACTGAAAGGACAAAGGGGTGGCTTCTAAGACCCAAAGTCCCAATTTGCCCTAAGTACGGGAGGCCTTGTAAAGGAGAGTGCTTAGTTGGGTCAAATATTTGCTTCACTTGTGGGAAGCTTGGCCATCATGCTAAAGATTAAAATAGTAGAGGCTTAAGTCAAAGTGCCTAAAGGACCAATCGATTCTATGCTTTCTATGATTGCTAAGAGGTCGAAGGGGCTCCACATATGGTTATCATTATGTTAATAGTTTTTTATTGTAATGCATATACTTTTAGATCTGGGAGCAAATTTGTCTTTTGTAATCCCATTCTTTGCATATAAGTTTCATGCATTCCTAAAGTCCTCCATAAGCCCTGTGAGGTGAGTAACCTCGTAGGTGAGTCTATCATAGCCCGAAGTGTTTGTAAAGGTTATCCCATCTCTATCTTGCATAAAGTGATTCCATATGACTTAGTTGAGCTCTCCATGGTACACTTCGATATGATTCTGGGGATGGATTGGTTGGATGCTTCTTATGCTTCCATCGATTGTAAAACCCATAGAGTTAAATTTCAATTCCCAAATGAGCCAGTTCTTGAATAGGAGGGTAGCAACTCTTCACATAGGAGTCGATTCATTTTTTTTGTAAAGGCTTGCAAAATGATTTACAAGGGGTGCATCTACCACTTCATGATGGTCAAAGATGTCACTTCCAAAGTTCCTTCTCTTGAGTCAGTCCCCATTCTAAGTGAATTCCATGATGTCTTCTCAGATGAGTTACTAGGAATCCTTCCTAAAAGAGAGATAGGATTTGGTATAGACCTCTTACCCGATACTCAGCCTGTCTCAATCCCTTCTTATAGAATGGCTCCTTCAAAATTAAAAGATATATTAGAGAAGTGCTTCATTAGACCTAGTTGGTCCCTATGAGATGCCCTAGTGTTATTTGTAAAAAAGAAGGATGAGTTACTCTATATGTTCATTGACTACCGATAACTCAATAAGGTTACCAGCAAGAATATGTATCCTCTCAGAGGATAGATGATTTATTTGATCAATGACAAGAGGCCACTCCTTTCTCTAAAATTGATTTGAGATTCGGTTATCACCAATTGAGGCTGAGAGAAAGTGACATCCCTATAATGGCTTTTCGGACTAGGTATGGACATTTTGAGTTTATGGTGATGTCATTTGGCCTCACTAATACACCAACAATATTTATAGACCACATAAATAGGGTGTTCTAGCCTTATCTCAACATGTTCATTATAGTATTTATTGATGATATACTTATATATTCTCGAGGTGAGAAAGAGCACATGGAGCACTTTAGGATAGTATTGCACCCAGAGGGAACATAAGTTCTATGCATAATTTGATAAGTGCGTGTTTTGGCTAGATGAGGTTTCTTTTCTTAGGCATGTGGTATCTAAAGAGGGCATCAAAGTTTATCCTAAAAAGATATAAGTGGTAAGAAACTATCCAAGGCTATTAACTCCTACTGACATAAGGAGTTTCTTGGGTTTAGCTAGTTACTATAGATGGTTTGAGCAAGACTTCTCCACTATTTTATCTTCACTCACCAAGCTAACTCAAAAGAAGGCTAAGTATGTGTGGATGGATGAATATGAGAGGAGTTACCATATTTTAAAGGATCGGTTGACTTCATCCCCCATATTGACATTGCCAAAATAAAATGATGGGTTCATTGTCCATTGTGATGCATCAAGGATTGGGTTGTGTTGTGTCCTAATGCAAAATAGTAAAGTGATCACTTATGCTTCAAGGAAGTTGAAAGTGCATGAGAAGAATTACCCGACTCCATGATCTTAAGCTTGTGGTGGTTGTGTTTGCCTTAAAAATTTTGCGACGTTACTTATGTGGAGTTCATATGAATTTTTTAACCGACCACAAGAGTCCCCAACATATGTTCACCCAAGAGGATCTCAACTCGAGGCAACATAGGTGGTTAGAGCTAATCAAAGATTATCATACGAGTGTGAAGTACCATCCCAAAAAGGCAAACTTGTTAGTTGATTCCCTTAGTAGAAGTTCCATGGGTAGTGTTTCCCATATAGAAGATGAGGGAAAAATAGAGTTGACCAAAGATGTTCATAGGTTGGCAAGACTGGGCGTAAGATTGAGAGAGTCTGGAAGCGGTGGTACATAGTTCTTCATGTGTCCACACCTTCTTTGATTGATGAGGTAAAGGCTAATCAAGATCTTGATCCCAGCTTGGTTGAGTTGAAAACCTTGGTAAAGGATGGAAGAATAGAAGTCTTCTCACAAGGAGGAGATAGTGTACTTCGATATCAAGGCAAGTTGTGTATGCCTAATGATAGTGAGTTAAAGAAGTTGATCATATAAGAAGCCCATAACTCTTCATATTCCATTTATCTCGACACTAATTTGTGTCTGAATGTTCCAATTGCCAGCAGGTCGAAGTTGAACACCAAAGGCAAGGTAGCCTAGTCCAAGACTTTGACATTCTTACTTGGAAGTGGGTAGATCTCAATGGATTTATTGGTGGAATGGGATAAAGAAGGTATTGCTCAATTTGTGTCTGAATGTGCCAATTGCCAGCAGGTCAAAGTTGAACACCAAAGGTTTGGTGGCCTAGCCCAAGACATTGACATTCTTACTTGGAAGTGGATAGATCTTAATATAGATTTTGTAGTTAGGTTGCCAATGATTGAAAAACATCTTGACTCCATATGGGTGATAGTTGACTGCATGATAAAGTCAACTTATTTCCTGCTAGTCAAGACTACATTCAGTGCTGAGGACTATGCCTGTTGTGTGTCCAAGAGTTGGTGAGGTTGCATGAGATTCCAATTATCTATCATATTAGATGGTGGAGTTTAATTCACTTCTCACTTTTAGAAATTCTCTCAAAAACGATTTGGCACTAGGGTGAACTTGAGTATGACTTTTCATCCTCAAATCAACAGGCAAGCTAAGAGGACTATTTAGAAGTTGGAGGATATGTTGAGAGCGTGTGTGTTGGAATTCAAGGGAAGTTAGGATGAACATTTGCCACTTATTGAGTTTTCCTACAGTAATAGCTTTCATGCAAGTATTGGGGTGGCACTATTCGATGCATTGTATGGTAGACAATGATCGCCCATCGGGTGGTTCAAAGTCGGTGAGGTGGAATTAATAAAGAGAGAAATTACAAATAGCTCAAAGTTGACACAAGTCCTATTCAGTGTGAGAAAAAATGGAACTTGAGTTCTAAGTTAGTGATTGGGTCTATTTAAAAGTTTCTCCAATGAAAGTTATTCTCCGATTCAATAAGAAAGGGAAATTGAATCCTAGATACATAGGATCCTACAAGGTGGTAAGAAGAGTGGGAAAAGTAGCATATGACTTGGATCTACTTAATAAGTTGCACTTGATTCATCCAGTTTTCCACGTATTGATGTTGAGGAAATTCATAGGTGACCCAAGTTCCATAGTTCCTTTGCATAATGTGAACATTGAAGAGGATTTGAGTTACTAAGAGGTACCAGTTGAGATCCTACACTAGTAAGTGAAAAAGTTAATGAACAAGGAAGTTACATTAGTCAAGGTACTTTGGAGAAACGAACAAGTTGAGGGTGCTACATGGGAAGCAGAAACAGACATGATGAAACACTATCCACATCTTTTCCACTCTGCTTAAGCCTAAGGTATTAAGAAATTCATCCAAAACCTCAAGTTTCATGAATTTTTGTTCCTCATGTATACATTTATTTTGATGTTTATGAACTATTTTGAGACATGTTTAAAGTATTAAATTTAAAACTTTTGAGAAATGATGCTTGACTTGTGTTTTAACATGCATACTGGGTTTTAGCTGCTAGTTTACTCTTTAGAGTCTGCCTTTATGTACATTCAGGGGCTAATGTTCCCAAGGAGGAGATATTGTAATGACCCCCAGTATAGGATCCCCAAGTTTAGAAAAGTTGGCTTAAAAAGTGACCTAGAGTCTGGCTTATAGGACCACTTACGGGCGGTAAGATGACATATGGCCCGCAGGTTCAATTCTTAAACATAGAACATTAGGAAGGGGAAAAGTTTCCAAGTGTGAGGTAACTGTCATGACCCAATCCTAGGGCCTGGATGTGACATGGTGAATGAGAAACGTGAATGGACCCCAAACAAGCCTCTTAGTATATCATTTACACATCCTTAGTTACAGAAGCAAAATAAGACAACAACAAGTAATAAAAGGGTTTAAGGGAAGCGGGACTTGGGAATTCCATCTCATCATCGACATAAAGGAGCATAGAGGGAAATAAGGGACTAAGGAAGTCTTTCATAATAACATAGATAAAAAAGGAGTTTGGCTCAATAAATGAAATCCATATCCAACACACCCTTACTTTAGATGGAGCGCGGGCCAAGACATCTCCCAGGCTAACCATCAAACATTATTATCCAAAATATAAGACAAGGCTTAACAAAAGCTTGAAAGTAAAGTGGAAGTCGTCCTCGGAGTGGAGGACTCACCAATAGTAGCCTTCAAGAATTCGTCTAGCCATGTGGAGGAGGATCAATAGAAGCTTCGGTCCCTAGATGGTGATATCATATAGGAATAGAGTATGCACTAGTACTTGAAATGTACTAAGTATGCAGGGTGCAATGCAACAACAATATCAGCCATAATATTCAAGATGCATAATCATAATTAATAGATATAATCTCAATATGACATCATCAACTTGCATAACATAGCATACATATGTGGGAGGAGACCTTAACCAACATATAATCCAAGCGAGCTACTACTTGGAATCCCAATGCATGTCACCCCACCGGAGAAGGTGTGGTCTATTTGCCAAGGTAAATAATACTTGACCCCATATGGTGGGTAACTTGTCCTAGATGGATCCACTAGTAAAGCCCATTTAGGAAAATAATATAAACCTATGGTGGCACATAGTTAAGAGACCAAGACTTTATATAAGGACCCCTTGAGTCGAGCCCCCTCCTTAAGCCTCAATCGGTGCTAAGTCTAATCCCATAGAATACTTGAAATAATCATAAGTTTAACCATAACATGAATAATCTATAAAGACATTATAACATGGCATGAGTAGCTCATTCACATGCTTGACTCCTACATGGGCATATACCCTATACTAGAGGGTAAAAATAATGCATAGACTTGACCCCTTCTAGTAGTTATTGCATTTCACGTAAGGGTAGAGATTGTAACATGCTTGACCCCTACTAGTGAGCTTTAGTTTGTACATAAGGGTAAATAAATATTATGATTACCTCCTCATATAGACATTATTCACTCATAAAAGGGTAGGAATATAGTATAAGGGCTCAACATAATTCTTATAAATCTTAGAAACTTTTCGTGAGTTTAATACACGCTTGGGAGCCCACAACTTATCATATCATGCTTGTCTTTCAATCATGCGATAATCTTTCATCAACATAAAAATTCTTGTAATGTAATTTAATCAAACATGGTGTATATATAGACACATGCTCAAAATTATGCAATTTAAGAATATAGACAATAAAGAGTAAAATCAAATCATTTTAAAGTCTTGCAATTCAAACCTCTAACATTGTAGTAAAGACCTTATTTTTAGGTGTCATGAGGTCTATCAAAATTCACAATATTGCATAGTTTCCATAATTTATATCATGCATAACTTAAATAGATACAAATCAACTCATGGAACAAGCTTTCAATATGTATTCATGCATAATCAATCAATACTTGATAATATCAACATAACTCATATATATAATGCATAATAAGAAGTACCCATGAAGAATCTAGCTTTGAAATCATGAACGTTTTATAAAAGGGATGGTTGGGCTCCATGGATGAAAACGGACATACTTAAACTTCAGACTTTCTTGAAGAAGACTTGAGGAAGACTTGAAGATTGGATTGGGTTCTTGAATTTCAAGGTTGGTTCTTGAGATTCTTGAATTTTAATAGGGTATTGAGTGATGTTTTGGAGAGGATATAGGAGGGTGTTTGAGTGTTTTGAAGTTGAAAAATGACTAAGAAAGGAGGTTTTCACATTTACCAAATTATGACTAGTAGAGGTGGATTGTAGCAGTGAAGTCGAAAATGGCAAGTGCTGACTATGAAAGCCCGATTACAGCTCGTAGGTCACCCTACGACCAAAGCTATGAGTCATAACAGTTGCTAACCTGGATTTTCTAATTAATTTAAGGTCCTTTTTATAAATAGTATATGTTAGGATTTTTAGAAAAAGAAGAGATTATTCCATAGATTTTTAGATAGAGAAACTCTTAGTTCTTAGAATATTATAGGGTTTGAAACTAGGGTTTTAATTTGGAGATTTAGAATCACTTATAAATTAATTTCATCATTCAAGTTTGTGATTCTAAGAAGGGTTTCCTTGTTCTTCATTATTCTTGTATATTTTCTCAACCAAGTGTGTTTTATTCATTGTTTATTTTCTTGCCCAAGTCATGAGTAGCTAAACCACCACAACTTGGGTGTTGTGGGAACCATGAGTAGCTAAACCACCACAACTTGGGTGTTGTGGGAACCATGAGTAGCTAGCTTAATAAACCAGATTATTTACACTTCTTGAGTTGGGTATCTGCATGTATTATCCATTTTCCTTCATTTTTCTTGTTGTTTAATAGTAGCCAACATTAAACCCTGCCTAGTATCATAATCCCGATCAAGGTAGTGATGAATAGGAAAAGAAAATGGGTGACAAAATTTGATTGATGTATTCTCTTCTAATCAACCAAACCCGACCATTGAGAGGTTGACTGAGATAATCGTTAACAGTTAGTTGGCACTATGGTAGCCGGCCAAGTGCTATAGTGAAATTTGACCTTCACCTTTTCCCAAGGGTTAGAAGAACCTAAGTTACCATCCTGCATACAATGTCCTAATTTAGGTTTTGTTATCCAGGGTGTCTGAGTTAGTGAATCATGGGGAACACAATTTCCCAAGTTTCTCTCCCATTTGATTGTCTCCTCACTTTGTTAATATAGTTTTAGTTTCTTATAAATCAATTCAAACCCCCCTCCCCTTGATTGAGGATAAAGTTAATTTATTCTTGAAATGATTGTTGGTGAATCAATGCAGTAAAACCCCATATTCCTTTGGGATTCGACCCTAACCTATGGTTAGCTTTTATATTTAACAATGATTGTTTTATCTTCAAAGTGAGAGGTACTATTTAAGCATCACCAAAATTAATGGCGTCATTGCCGAGGAATACAGCGAGATTTTGACTTGATTTCACTAATAGTTAATTCAATGGTTGATTGCTTACTTCTTTTGTATTTTACTTTTGTTTTTATTTCTGTTTTTTCGTATCTTTTGTAGGGTATACTAGGTGTATGCCCAACACAAGGAGCCAAGGTAGACCCTTTGCTCTAATTAATCTTGAGATCCATTATGTTACAAGGAGAATGGCCAAGCAAATGTAGATATTGCAGTTGATGAAACCATAGATCGACATGATGATGATGTGGGTAGAGAGGAGAATCCACCACCAAGAGAAAATAGGCCACACCATAGGGATTTCAATGAGAATGCATATGGTTGGAATCAATTTTGGTTGAACCCTATGCCCATGGATATTACAGGTGCTATAGTACTGCCCCCACTACTAGCAGATACTAAGTTCACAGTGTCAAGTGGGTTACTCCAAATGCTTCAGAACCATGGTTTATTTGCAGGGTTACCTACTGAGGATCGTCATAGTTATCTTCATAATGTTCCATTTGTGTGTAAAAGTGTCATGGGTACAAAGAATCTCTCTATGGATATTGTTGGGTTAGGAGTGTTACCTTTATCTCTTACAGGAAATGCAATAATATATTGTTAGAACTTACACAGAGCTCAATCACCAGTTGGGCAGAATTGCAAAGAGCCTTCTAAGAGCGATATTTTCCAAGGTCCAAAAAGCTCAAACTCAAGGATCAAATCAATAACTTTGAGCAATTGCCAGGTGATTCTATTAGTACAACGCAGGAGAGTTTCACTAAGTGTTTGAGAATGGTTTCGGACTATAAGATTGCGGATGACGCCTTAGTAGAAATTTTCTATTAGGCTCTTAATGAGAATAGTCAAGTGTGTGCTGATACAATCATGGGAGGCATGTTCTTAGACAAACCATTCACAAGGATAGCGGAAAGGATGGAACAAGTAGTGAAAACCAATAGACTATGGGGCCAAAGGGAGAGAGTTACTATAAGAAGCTCTTGTGTGGTGCATATTAGTTCGGATCAAGAAAAAATCAATAATGAGATCATGCAACAACTTTTGTCAAATCTAGACTAGCATGGACTTGGTGGTGAAACAAACTCAAGAAAGTGTTTATGCAGTCGTCCACCACCCTCTAAGTGCGTCCATGTTTGGTGAGTCATATTATGATAAAGATTCTTGCTTTGTTAGAGATCAAGCGGTGGGTTTTCAAAACAATGGCCAAGGATCCAATCTGTACTATTGGTGTCAAGGTTCCAGAAATCAAGGTCAGAACTACAATCGAGAGGTTGCATATAAAGATAATTGTGTTGTTATTTTAAGAGAGATAGGGTGCTAGAAGCTGAGTGGGGCAAAAGAGATAGGTATAGAAATGGTTATTATGTGCCTCCTAACAATCAGAAGCTAGTTCTAGCAATTCAAGGATTGAGGAAATGTTTGTCAAGTTGTTGAAGAAGGTTGATCCCCAAGATGAGACTTTGAAGGTAATAAAATCGGATATCTCAAGTATCAACCGAAAGATTGAGTCTCAGTCGGTGGCGATCAAACAATTGGAACAACAATTTGGTCAAGCGGGGTCCAATTGAATCAATGCCAAAAGGGTACTTTTCGAGTAATACAATTCAAAACTCCAAGAATGAGGGACATTGCATGGCAATTACAACTAGGGTAGGTAAAAGCATTATTTCACCTTCCATGCTAGCCGAAGTAGAACATGTACATGAGAAAGAAAGCATGAGGAATGGTGTAACCGAGAGATAATGATGTGAAGAATGGGGTAGTTGAAGAGGGTGAGAGACTGTGGAAGTATAAGACCTTCCCGAGACCTTCTCCCTCTTTTCCTCAAAGAATTAAGAAGAGAGAGGAGAAAGGCAAAGGTTGAGCACGTCCTATCTATACTCAAGAAACTATCAGTGAACATCTCTTTGATTGAAGCCTTAGAGAAGATACTAGGTTATACAAGGTCTATAAAGGATTTGGTCACAAAGAAGTGAACGATGAGTCAAGCTTTCTCACATGATCTTCAACATTGTAGTGCTATCACTACCAAGTCATTGGTCCAAAAACATGAATACCTAGGTGCTTTCACTATGCCATGCACTATTGGGGAGGTAGAATTTGCTAAAGCACTTTGTGAATTAGGTGTTAGCATTAACTTGATGTTGCTTACCATGTTCAAGATACTCAGCTTGAGAGCTCCTACTCCTATAAAAATGTGGTTACTAATGGTAGGTAGAACCATTAAGAAGCCCATGAGAGTGCTTTATGATGTGTTGGTAAAGGTAGATAATTTATATTTCCCACAGATTTTGTTATACTTGACTGTGAGGTTGATTTTGCAGTTCCAGTTATTTTGGGAAGACATTTCTTAGCTACAGGTTACACTTTTGTTGATATGGAAAAAAGGCTACTCACATTTAATGTTGGGGAAGAAGAGGTCATGTTTCATGTTTATTAACAAGAAAGGAAGAACTGTAATCTGAGGGTAGTTTTGGTGATTGAAACTATTATTGATGATGATGAGTCAAAAGTACCTGCTGAGCTACGACTAGGAGTTGACACTTTGGAGGCAGTTTTGATAAACCTTGATAGTGATAGTATCCTAGATTATGAGAAGACAGTAAATGCTCTTAGGTTGTCATTTAGCCCTAGACGTCAAACCAAGTTGGAGCGAGAGTTGAAGAACCGGGAGACGCTACCCATAAAAACTTCTATAGAGATGGCACCAGAGCTGGAATTGAAAGCACTTCCATCGCATTTAAAGTATGTAGTCTTAGGAGAGAATAAGACATTACCGATCATCATAGAAGCAAACTTGAGTGAGGGGTAAGCAGATGCCCTTGTGACTGTACTCAACCAGTTTAGAAAGGCTATTGGGTAGACTATTGTAGATATATTGGTATTTCTCCAGGGATATGTACTCACAAAATCTAGTTAGTTAAAGACTATAAGCCTAACATTGAGCATCAAAGGCATTTGCACCCTCCTATGCAAGAGGTGGTTCGTAAGGAAATCATCAAGTGGTTGGATGCAAGAGTAACCTATCCAATCTCCGACGGTGAATGGGTGAGTCCAGTACAGTGTCTTCCAAAAAAGAGCGTATCATAGTGGTGCCCAATGCTTAAAATGAATTGATTCCTATGATTCTAATCACCAGATGGAGGGTATGTATGGGTTACAGAAAGCTAAACGCATTAACAAAGAAGGATCACTTCCCTATGTCATTCATAGATCAGATGCTTGATAGACTTGTAGAAAAAGGATGGTACTATTTCCTTGATGGGTATTCTGGCTATAATCAAATCATCATTGCTCTAGAAGATTAGGACAAAACCACTTTCACATGCCCATATGGTACATTCGTATTTAAAAGGATGCCATTCGGATTATGTAATGTCCCAGCTACATTTCAAAGGTGCATGATGTCTATCTTCTTGGATATGGTGGAAAACACTATTGAGGTATTCATGGATGATTTCAGTGTGGTTGGTTACTCATTTGAGGATTGCTTGGCAAACTTGCATGATGTTCTGTAAAGATGTGTGAATAGTCGCTTAGTAGTAAATTGGGAGAAATGTCATTTTATGGTTAAGGAAGATATTGTGTTGGGCCATAGAATTTTGGGTAAAAGCATTTAGGTCGACAGAGCTAAGATTGAGGTTATTGAGAAGCTCTCACCACCCATTTCAGTAAAAGGTGTTAGAAGTTTCTTGGGACATGCAGGGTTTTACAAACGGTTCATAAAAGACTTCTCCAAAATCTGACACCCATTATGTAAATTATTGGAGAAGGATGCCAAGTTTCTGTTTGATGACACATGCATGCAAGCCTTTCAAAAATTGAAAAAAAGGTTGACCTCAACACCAATTATTATAGCTCCTGATTGGTCCAAGTCATTTGAAATAATGTGTGATACCAGCGGGGTTGGATTAGGTGTGTTTTTTCGACAGTGTAAAGAGAAAGTCTTACATCCTATATACTATGCTAGCAAAGCCCTAAATATATCTTAGAAGAATTACACTATCACAGATCAAGAGTTGTTTGCATTGGTTTTCACATTTGAAAAGTTCTGGTCATATTTATTGGGAGACAAAGTGTTAAGTGCACATGGACCACTCAACATTGAAGTATTTGATGTCCAAAAAAGATGCAAATTCAAGATTGATAAGATGGGTACTTCTGTTACAAGTGCCCTGTTGGGTACTTCTGTTACAAGAGTTCAACTTCGATGTTATTGACAGAAAAGGGTCAAAAACCAAGTTTTTGATCACCTATCTAGATTAGAGGATGGGACAATGACATAATTTGATGATGGTCTTGAGATTAATGACTCCTTCCCTGACAAAAGAGTGTTGACAACATCACATGATCTTACACCTTGGTTTGCAAATTATGCAAATTATCTGGTGAGTGACATTGTACCTCCTAACTTGAACATGCATCAAAGATAGAAATTTATGGGTGATGTGAGGAATTTCTTTTGGGATGATCCATACTTATTCCATGTGTGCATTGATAGAATTATCTATCGCTATGTCCCTGAAGTAGAAATGATGAGCATACATAAAGCTTGTCACTCATCACTTGTAGGTGGGCACCATAGTGGGATTCGAACAAGCCATAAAATTTTGCAATATGGGTATTATTGGCCCACAATCTACCAAGATACTCATGATTATGCCAAATCTTGTGATAGATGCCAAAGAGAAGGTGGAGTCACCTGCAAACATGAGCTCCCTCTAAATCCTATTTTGATAGTTAAGTTGTTTGATATTTGGGGGATAGATTTCATGGGACAATTCATTGGCTCGCATGGGAATAAGTACATCTTAGTAGCTGTGGATTATATCTCTAAGTAGGTGGAGGCAGTGGCTCTACCCAACAATAAAGGTAAAAGTGTCACAACATTCCACAAAAAGAACATCTTCTCTAGATGTGGCACTCCTCGGGCCATCATCAGCGATGGCAGTTCTTACTTTTGCAACGAGCTCTTTAAAGCAATCCTTGAAAAGTATGAGGTAAAGCATCGAGTGGAAACATCCTATCATCCTCAAACAAGTAGACAGGTGGAGGTATCCAACAGGGAAATCAAGCAGATTTTAACCAAAATAGTTATACAAATCGAACAGATTGGTCAAGAAAGCTTAATGATGCATTATGGGCATACCAGACTGCATTGAAAACTCCTATTGACATGTCTCCCTACCAATATATATTTAGGAAGGCATGTCATCTGCTAGTGGATCTTGAACATAAGGCAATATGGGCCTTAAAGAAGTCATATCGTTAGAGGCATGACACTGCACAATCTTGGTTAACCCAAATTAATGAGCTTGATAAATTTTGACTAAGGGCATGTGAGAGCTCGACATTGTATAAGAAATGAATAAAATTTCAACATGATTGTCATATTTAATGCCGTTAGTTTGCATCGTGGTACTTGGCATTGCTTTACAATTCTAGGTTGATGTTATTCTCTGGAAATCTTAAATCTAGATGGATATGGCCTTTCCGAATAGCACGTGTCTTCAGGTATGGTGCTATTGAATTGGAGAAACGAGATGGAGGAACTTTAAAAGCAAATGGTCAAAGAGTCAAACTTTACATGGAAGACACAGAAGAGATCAAGACGGTGGAAAAGTGGGACCTTGAAGAGATATAAGAAAGCACACCATCTATGTCGTGCCATGAAAATAAACCAAGAGCTGCTTGGGAGGCAACCCAAGGTATGACACCTTATGTTCTTATTTTGTTTTTGCCTTATACATTTAAGGAAAAAGTACTTATTTTTTTGGTGAGGGTATGGGTAGTTATGGAACTAGGGTGAAGTCTAAGTAGCCTTTAGTCAATAACTATCCTAGTTTTTGATATCCCAGGATTTTCTTGCATGTGTTCTTTTACCTTGTGAATTTTTATTTTTATGTTGAACCAGTACATTTTAGATGTTGTAGATAATTTTTGTGGTATATGGTGATTAAACTTTTGGCATGTATGTTATTTTGATGATTTATGAAAACTTTTGCAAAATTGGTACCCTTGAAAACTTTTGTTGATTAGTAGTTATTTGGTGATCATGCATGTTTGAATGGTTTGGCGATGTCTATTTTGAGTAAATGAAGGCAAGTTGATGCTTGACGCATGATCTGTCAGTCTATGTTAGTTGTGTATACAATTCCACGTGCGTGTGAGCGATTTTGTTGTGTTCATGCACTAGTACTGATTCAGAACTTGCCCTGTTACTTTGAGTTAGACCAGAGATTGGATGGATTAGGTAGGGATCATAGGCCCTTATTCTTTAAATTAGTCCACTTTTCCCTAAATAACCCACCAAATGATAACGTTTGCCTCTTATTCTAAATGTTTGAGCCTTACATGTCCCTTTTCTTTCCTAATACCTAGCTAGCCTAACCTTATCTAGTGAAATATCTTGATATTGGCCTTGGTCTATCCTTGAACATTATGAACCTTGATTAAGGAAAACATCCTAAGTTGAGTGTGGCTACCAAAGGTGGCCCTGATATGGGGAGTAGATATTGTGTACTTCACCTCAGGCTAAAATCCCATACAAATAATGACGCCATATTTTTAAAGCAAATACCACGATCGCTAATTCAAGATCATGGGTGGGATAATTATGCTCATGCACTTTTAGTTGCGGAGAAGCATATGATATAACCTTGCCATTTTGCATCAATACACACCCCAAACAAATCCTTGAAGTGTCAAAATAAACCAGAAACCCTTCTAGCTCTTTCGGTAAAGCCAAAATAGGAGCTGAGATAAGCTTATCCTTCAAAGTTTGAAAACTTCTTTCACATTCATCTATCCAGAAAATTTTTTCCTTCTTTTGTGTCAATTTTTTCATAGGGGAAGCAATTGAAGAGAAAACATTCACAAAGCTCTGGTAGTACCCCGCCAAACCCAAGAAACTCCTAATATCTATCAGAGTCAAGGGCTTAGGCCAATTCCTTATCACTTTCGTCTTCTTGGGGTCCATTTTAATTCCATCTTCTGACACTACATACTTTAGGAGTGCAACCTCTTTCAACCAAAATTCACATTTATTAATTTAGCAAACAACCTCTCATCCATCAAAATTTGCAACACCACATTCAAATGATTCACATGCTCTTCTTTACTTCAGAAATAAATTAATATGTCATCTATGAAGATTATCATAAATATGTAAAGGTAGGGTTTAAAGACCCTATTCATGAGATCCATAAATACCGCCGATGCATTAGTCAAGACAAAAGACATCCCTGCAAATTCAAAATGCCCATACCTAGTCCGAAAAGCCATCTTGGGAATATCATACTCCCTCACCCTTACTTGGTGGTACCCGGACCGAAGATCAATCTTAGAAAAGTAACTAGCCCCTGGTAGTTGATCAAATAGGTCATCTATCCTTGGTAGATGATATATTTTCTTTATAGGGACCTTATTGAGTTGTCAATAGTCGATACACATTCTAAATGAACCATCTTTCTTTCTTGCAAATAACACTGATGCACCCTAAGGTGACTTGCTAAGCCTTATGAAACCTTTCTCCAATAAATCCTTCAATTGGTTCTTCAACTCCTTTAACTTTGCTAGGGCCATATAGTAAGGGGAAATGGAAATAGGTTGTGTATCAGGGAGAAGGTCTATACCAGAATATATTTCACTTTCAGGAGTAATATCGGGAAGTTCATCGAGAAACTCATTCATCATCGGAATTGACTCAATAAGAGGGACTTTAGACTCAACATCCCTAACCCTCACAAGATGGTAAATGCAACCCTTAGAAATCAATTTTTGTGCCTTAAGACAAGAGATAAACCTACCCTTAACCACCGAGTTATGACCTTCCCACTCAAAGATTGGCTCATTAGGAATTTAGAACCTAACTTTACAAGTTCTATAATCAATGGAAGCATGATATGCATGTAACCAATCCATCCCAAGGATAATGTCAAAATCCACCATCTAAGTTCAACAAAATCACAAGGCAAGACTTTATGGAATATTTTGTCACGACCCAAGCTTAGGGCCGAGACGTGACTGACGAATGGGGAATCCGAAGGAATTCCAAACAAGCCTCATAGCATATCATTACACATCCTTAGTCATGAAAACAATATAAAATATCATAAGAAACATGATCAAGGGAAAATGGTACTAAGGGAGAAAGAGAGAGTGTAATAGGTAAATAACATAGATAAGTCAAAATCTCAAACGTAATACACAACTTATCCAACAAACACTTCTAAATACATAGATAGAGCGGGGGCCAAGACAAGGTAACTGGGCTCACCCTCATAGTCAAATAGAACATAAGTAATGTCTTAATACATAGATAAAAGGAAAACATAAACCAAAGTCCCCGAAATGGAGGACTCACCAATAAGCTTGGGATAGCACCGTTTAGCCACGTGGAGGAGGAAGACGATCAACTTGATCATCAGCTCCTACATGGTGATATCATGTAGGCAAGAGTATGCATTAGTATGTTTGAATGTACTAAGTATGTGAGATGCAATGCAACAACAGACAAGCTTCATAATCAACATGCATAACAACAGGCAATAGGCATGATATAGCAATATATCATGTATGATCAATGCATAAGTAAAACATACTTAGGTGATCCATGCTCATATAGAATATCATATGTGTAGAAGAGACCAAGCAAGATTTTTAAAGTATGAACCCCTTTGTAGGTTAGTGATGTTGTCACCCCATCACTTAGGTGGATGAGTACTAACCCTTATCTAGGTTAATGAGTACTAACCTCTATCTAGGTTAGTGATAATGTCACCCCATCACTTAGGTGGATGAGTACTAACCCTTATCTAGGTTGGTAATGATGCCGCCCCATCACTAAGGTAGATGAGTACTATCCCTTATCTAGGTTAATGAGTACTAACCTCTCCAATCTTCATCTAGGTTGGTGATAATGCCGCCCCATCACAATGATGGATAAGTACTGACCCTCATCTAGGTTGATGAGTACTAAGCCACATCTAGGTTAGTGATAATGTCACCCCATCACTAGGTGGAGAAGTACAAACCCTTCACTAGGTTATTTGGGCGCTAGACCCCGCGGATTGGCCGTGGTCGAGTTCTATACTTTATATAGAATCCATCATATGCTCTAGTGCAACACTTCATATAGGAATAATCATATATATAAGCTCATTTCATCATCATAATAGCATTCATATCATATCTCATGCTTTGAACCTTCAATTCCTCAAAAAACTATAACCGGGAATTTTATCAGACACTTTGGGGGTGTGTAATGGGAGTAAAAGACCATGCAATTTAGACATGAAATCATTGAAGAAAATCTGTTGTAAAACCATCAATCAAAACCTTGCAACACCCCCAAGACATTCATATTAAAACCCCTCATCAAATCCAACATTAGATCCAAGATTTAGAGCTCAAAACATGCTAAAACAATCATGCTTTTATGAACTAAAATCACTGTGCAGTAAATTTCTTAATATACAAGATCCATATGTAAAATCAACTTTAAATCATGCAGTATTAGCTTTGGAGAAGTTCTTGATGAAGGTGGAAGATGGAGGCTTGAAGCTTGAAGAGGATCCTTAACTTTGGATGAGGGTTTTGGGTCTTGCATTTAGGAGTAAAAATAAGGCGTTTTGGGTCTTGCATTTGGGAGTAAAAATAAGGCTAAGTGTTTTAGTGTGTGTTGGGAAATATTTTGGGGAATATAAGGGTGAAATTTTGGCTAAGTATATAGTTAAGAATACATTTGGGAAAACTTAGGCTCAACACTTAGAAAAATCTGGATGGACTAGGAAAGACAGTGTAGGAAATACACATATCCACGTCGCGGAGAGGACACAGAGGCTCTCTTGAAATCGCCCCAAGTGAAATTACATAATTTGATTCTTTTGCTTAAAAATTGAGGTTAGAGCTTTGTCACCCTAATTTGGACCTCCTGAACAAGAATATGAAGTTGAATTTTCAAAATAACCAATAGATTTTTAGATATATGGAAAATAAGATTTCGGGCACTTCCAAGACACTTTTTAGGCACTTTTTGGGATCGTTCCAATAGACATGGGACAACCTCTATAGAGTTTTCTAACAACACTGGACTCACCAGCGAGAGTAGAAACCTCATAGGGTTCACACAACAATTCGGAACACACGTGAAGCTTATTAGCAACAAAAGGAGTAGTGAAGGAAAGAGTGGCACCTAGATCTAGTAAAGCATTCACATAATAATCAAAAACCTTTAACATACTAGCAACAACATCAGGCACCTCATGTAACACCCCACACATAACATATAGGAGTACTATGCACATCAAACATGATATGGACTTTCAAACTAATGCCAATTTTTAAAAGTGTTTAAATCTTGCGTTAAAGGGTGATATGTGTATCTAATGATTGAGAGGGTCGAGTGTAGATATGTCTTGTGTAAAATTGAGGAGATTACAACCCTAAACAAAGTAAGAGAATTGAGGTGCTTGTAGGACTTAGAAAGCTAGCAGGTGAGTCAACTACTCTATGTCTTATGTCAAATTGAGGAGATTACAACCTTAAATAAAGCGGGATAATTGAGGTGCTTATAGGACTTAGGAAGCTAGCAGGTGAGTCAGCTACTTGCTTAGCTTAAGCTTGCTAGTTAAATGGAGACGAGGCCCGACGTTGAATTTGTCCAATTTCGATTATGAATAAAGTCTATGTTAAGGGTGTATCTTTAGCCCATGTCTTAGCATTATAAATGGACTACACTTACAGCCTAAGATGAAGAATTAAAGGGCCCAAGTATAATTCTGATTATGAATAAAGTTCGTGTTAAGAGTGTATCCTTGGCCCATGTTTTAGTACTACAAGTGGGTTATACTTACTGCCTAACATGAAGAATGAAAGAGGCCCAATTACATTCTAATTCACTTAACTAATTAGGCCAAACTTTAAGTGAAGAGTAATTTGGAAATAGGCAGCCCAAGCCCATCAATTTGGAGATCCATTTTGGCCCCTAAAACCTACATATCTTTCCATTTTGGCCCAAGTTTAAGGACTAAGTTGCTGCATCACCAGCTTAATAATATCTCATAATATGTGGCCAAAAGTTCATGGTTAAGTCGGCCAAAGTGGCCCTTTAAAATAGCTCCAAAACAATAACTTATTCTATTCATGTTAGAACACAATTTTCAGCTTTCTTAAGGAAATCTTTTCTCTCCTTTCTTCACTTCAAAAGGCAACCAAAATAACCCTCTAGGGTTTTTGAAGGATACCTAAATCTTGAAGGCTAAGGTAAGCAAGTTTACTTATATATTTAGTATGGTTCTCTTATGGAAAACAAGAGATTATGTTGGTTATATTGATGCTGAAATTGTTGGACAGCATATGTTGGAAATGTTATTGTGCATTTTTTCTTATTAATTGAGAGGTTTTTCTCTTCTTGGTTAGCTGTATTATAAAGTAAGACTTATGTCTTTATTAAAGGCTGGTTTGGTAGTTGTGTAACCATGCTGATTCACTGCTTGTCCAGTTCGCAAAAGTGAGTTCTTATGTGATATTGCAATGGTGTTCTTGATTGGAACTTATGGGCTGATGTATATAAGGCTATTGCTTCACATCCTTCATGACTGATTTGGTACTATTATGAGACTGTTTTAAGGTTGTTATTATGTATAAATGTGTTAAGGATAGGCTGGTTAAAGCTGGGGATAGGTTTGGGATTGTCGACGTTGAAAAGTAACAAAAGAATGTGACGTTATGCCGCCCATTTGTATATTGTGTAGAATTGTCAGCATTATGTTTTGTGAGTTGTTATAGGACTGTTGTAGCACTAAGACAGGTTGTACAGGATGTGTATATGAGAATGTGCATTAGAAAATATGATTAGAGGTGAAAAGGTCGAAAAAATCCGCTTGGGTTTATAGCTACATGCTTGTACAGGATGTGTATATGAGAATGTGCATTAGAAAATATGATTAGAGGTGAAAAGGTCGAAAAAATACGCTTGGGTTTATAGCTACATGCTTGCTGCCCCTGTGTTGTTTTTATGTGAAATTGGGTTACCAAGATATGTCCATTGTCTGCTAATGCTAGTTTTATTACTTACTATGTTGTAGCTAAACATTTTGAGGAAATGAAGGTTATCCTGAGGTAATAGCGAGGTATGTAAGGCTATTTGCTTTCCTTTTACTTGGCATGAAATCTGGAGTCTTCCTTGGTACATAAAGGCACTTACCAACTCCAACATGACTATTAACTATGTCTCTACTCTTTCACATGTTCATATGATTCCATACATAGTTACCTTCAATTCTACATACATACATGGATACCAAGTACATGAGTTCTTGTTGCCAAATAAAGTTCATAAGTTGTTTCATCTCATACGCATTTCCTTAATTGTGTAACGTACTCTTTTTATTATCGTATTGTCTTGTATGGTTATATACATGTCACATGCTGCCTACATAGTTCTATAGCTCCAATATTGTAATCACCAAAAGAACCATCTCAAAGGTAATTCAAAGGTAATGTATATTGCTTATAGATAGGTGGAAGCCCGAGGGGAGGAAGAATCACCAAGCCAGGGATGATCCTATCACGGGGGGCAACCTGAGGGTCTAAGGAAGAGCCTAGCCAGGGACGAACCAGATATAGTTTACCACTGATCAGTTGGTCTTTTACAGTATATGCTGTGCACAGATTTTATAGTAAAGGTAAAGTGATATAAAGAATATAAAGTACATGATCCCACAATATGATTAAAGGTGGTCTCTTATCATACGTCAGTTCACAATTCTATTTGAGTTGTCATTTCATATACAGTATTTCCTGCCTTACATATTTAGTACATTATCTCGTACTGACGTCCCTTATGGGGGATCTGCATTTCATGCTGCAGGTATAGGTGTTAGTAAATTCCCCAGTAGGAGTACAGGATATCCAACTGCGGTTACCAAGCTCCTGGTTGCTTCGGGGCTTTGCACGTCTAGAGATTATTTCATTTTGTGTTGTACAGTTAGTCGAGGCAGGGCCTGTCCCGACCCTTATCAGATACTTGTCATTATTTAGAGATTTTGTAGACTATGTAAATTAAAGTATGGTCATATCTCGTACTTTAGACAACATGG
>DF359481.1:13255-38829 GCA_000787875.1 Solanum virginianum
ACGACGCCCTTTAACGCGAGATTTAACACAAAATATGTCTACCCTCAACCTTCTCAAGCATTAGATACACATATCGCCCTTTAACGCGAGATTCAAACACTTTTAAAAATTGGCATTAATTAGAAAGTCCATATCATGTTTGATATGTATAGTACAAATACTTATAGCGTTTGTGGGGTGTTATCGATCTTTGGTAAAAAGCCCTCTCTACCTTAACAAAAGTTCCCTTGCCTCACTATTCAGGCTTAAGTATGACTTATGTTCGTGGCATTTTCATGGAACTTAGTCAATTAGAGACTTGTACTGATTTTGCTGGACTATAACTACTTTTTCGTGCCTATTATGATACCCTTCACCGGTTCTCGGGCTGGTTGTTATCATGTGGATATATTATATATATATATATGTGTGTGTGTTCTGATGTTGGCTGGATATGATGGGTCGATTTGTCCATGGATCAGCTTTGCTTAGTTTGGAATTATAAGGAGCTGGGCTCTTGATATGTTGGAATTATGCCTGGGCGCAACACGATAACCCGAGCGGTCCAGGCCATACTATTAGTGGGTGTGACTTGATAACCCGAGCGGTCCAGGCCATACTATTAGTAGGCGTGACTCGATAACCCGAGTGGTCCAGGCCATACCAGTAATAGGCGTGACTCGATAACCCGAGCGGTCCAGGCCATACTTTTTGTGGGTGCGACTGGATAACCCGAGCAGTCTAGGCCATACTATTAGTGGGCACGACTCGATAACCCAAGCGGTCCAGGCTATACTATTAGTGGGCGCGACTTGATAACTCGAGCAGTCCAGGACATATTCTTAGTGGGTGCGACTCAATAACCCGAGCGGTCCAGGATATATTCTTAGTGGGCGCGACTCGATAACCCAAGTTGTCCAGGGCATATCTTTAGTGGGCGCGATTCGTTAATCCGAGCGGCCCAACTTTTGTGCTATGCCACCTCTGTATTAGGATTTGTAAGTATAGGGACGACTAGCTCACTTATCCTATGTTTGACTCGTGACGGAGATTTTGGGAGTTGAACTTTCTGGCCTTTGTGGTAGAGGACATATGTTTTAGAGGTCCCCACCAGTTCCGATCCGTTAGGTATGATTTAGGTATTTTGAAAATCAATATTTTAATGTTTTGGACATGCATTTGATGTTTTTTAATCCCATTTTGGACTACTGCGTTGATTTACATTTGGTACATTCTTCTTTACATATTCAGTACATATTTCATACTGTCCCCCCTTTGCTTCGGGGGCTGCGTTTTATGCCTGTAGTTACCGGCGTATAGAGTAGTGATCCACCAGCTTAGAATTTCTGACTGCAGTTTGAAGTGCTCCTTTGCTTCGGAGCAAACACTTGGTATATCTGCTTATTTCCTTGTTTTGTATATACGTTATTTGAGGGTATGACAGGGCCCTGTCCCGTCCTATGATTCTATTCGTCTGTATAGAGGTCTGTGGATACCTGTGTGTGTGGGCTGTGACAGTTTGTATAACTATATACGTATGATATGTATGTTGGGCGGTTTAACTGCAACTGTGACCTTGTCGGCCCGTATGAATATATATATATATGTTGTTGGCTGGGACTTTTCTGTATGCAGGGTTTGGATAGTCAATAAAACAAAGGATACTCTGCTGAAATTTCCAAAAAAAAATTAATAATAATAATAAAATAAAGTAGACATGTTATAATCTGGCTTTTCATTTTTACGTTTGGGTGCCCACACCGGGCTCTAGTCACGGCCCACGGGGTTGGGTCGTGACAACAAGGTACAAGCCAATGTCTGAAAGCAAAATATGGCCATCAAAAGGAAAGAGACTGAGAAGTAACTAGAGCTGCTAGTGCTCACGAAAAGTCTCTTGAGTGCTCTGAATCCCCCAACACTCCTTGGCCGCGGCTAGAACCTGGACCTACACCAAAGAAAGATGCAGAAAGTAGGGGTGAGTACCAGGAAATGGCACCCAGTAGGCATCATCGACCGACCAAGTAAAATGTACTAAATTAAGAAGAGTCAAATATAAAGAACTGCAATAAATATAGCAAAATCAAAACTCAAATCAATGAAACAACATGTCTAGAGACCCTCAAACCATAACCGAGCCAACCAAGGTGATGAACAATGATAACTGAACCAACACAAGTGATAAACAACGATAACCTAAACCAACCCAAGTGATGAACAATGATAACCTAAACCAACCCAAGTGATGAACATCGATACCAACTGATGAAAACTATGTACACTCATGCCACCACAACCATGTCATGACCCAAGCCTAGGGCCTTGGCATGACACAATGCATGGGGAACCCGAAGGGACCCCAAGCAAGCCTCTTAACATATCATGACACATCCATTTCTCACGACTCTGTTCGTGCCTATTATGATACCCTTCACCGGTTCTCGGGCTGGTTGTTATCATGTGGATATATTATATACTTGGTTGTGAAAGCAATAGAATACAACAAGAAGTAGTAAATTGGGACAATCGGGGCTAACAGATACACTTTCATATCATAGACATCAAGAACAAGAGAGTCAAGACTCATAGCATAGAAACATAACATATCTAATAACATCTCACTACATAGATAAGAGCCAGGGCCACGACAAGCAATCAGGCTCACCTTCATAAATACATAAAATAAAAGAATGATAGACTTAGTACACAACAAAAGATCATAAGCAATGTCTTCCGAATAGAGGACTCACCAACAAGATTGAGATATAATTGTACTAGCCATGTGGAGGAGGAAGATGATTAAGTGGTGCTCCGATTCCTATATGGTGGCATCATGTCGGCATTGAGTATGTGTTGGTACGTTTGAATGTACTAAGTATATAGGATGCAATGCAACAAGTGATAAGCACCATAAACAAAATACATAACATACGCAATGAATAAGCTTATAGCAGTATGACATGTATGAATGATGCGTGAAGTGAAATCATGGTTAGGTAGATCATAATACAAGTGTAAGGTATGACCATTCTTAGTGCAATCCAAGGCCTACTACCTCCTTGGAGAGGTGCATAAGGTACAAACCCCTTCATGAGGTTTGATGGACTACAAACCCCCCAACAAGGTTGATGGGTACAAACCCCCAACATGGTTGATGCCTAAAGTCATTCAACTCATAAGACATGTATTGGACATTCAGTTCCTCAAGAAATCATAATCCAAACATTTCATCAAACACTTGGTGGGTGTGTAGTGCTAGTGTAAAATCATGCCAATCAAGAATGAAATCATGCTAGAAAATTCAATGTAAAACCATTAATAGCTACTTGGTAACACCCTCAAGCAATATACATCAAAATCCTTCATCAAATCTCTCAATAGATCTCGGTTTTATAGATCAAAATATGCTAAAACAGTCACAATTTTATAAACCCCAACATAGGGTGTAGTGAAATTCACAATAGATAAGATCTATGAATAAATCAACTTTAAATCATGTAATTTTGAGTAAAAGAGAGCTTGGGTATCATGGGTGAAAGGAGCCCGTGAAAGAAACCCACATACCTTAGCTTTTGAGGTGAACTTGATGAAGATTGGTAATGGAGATTTGAAGTTCGATTGAGAGCCTTAGAATTCGGATGAGTTTGAAATTTGATTTTAGGAGGTGAAATATTTTCTAAGTATTTGGGAGTGTATTTGGGAATGTCTTGAATGATAAGAGGGTGAAATAAGGCTAAATATAAGCATTTTCATGCATGGAAACACTTAGGCCCAAGACCCAAAATTCTTTGACCGAGATGGAAAATAGACCACAAAAATACACAGAAGCACGCCCTTGGCGCGTCGCGCCAGGGGTGCAGATCGTCTCTGGAAATCGCATTTTTGTGATTTTCAAATTTTTCTATGATTGCTCTTAAATTAGAGTTATACCCCTCATTTTTGCGATTTTCAAATTTTGCTATGATTTCTCTTAAATTGGGTTTAGACCTATCTCCCACTCATTTTAACCCCTTGAACAAGAATATGAAGTCAAAATTTTTATATCGTGCACGAATTTTGAGATATATGGAAACTATGATTTCTAGCACTTTCGAGGCACATTTTTGGGCACTTTTTGGGGTCGTTTCAAACCCCCAAATGAGGTATAGTGTTGTACACGAGTGCAAGGCCCTAATATCTATGCCTGTACGCCAGCTGGGCCCTCATAAGTGGAGAAGGTACACCCGTGCACAAACTGATTGGCCCAATCATAACAAAACCTAACTGCTCATATCACATGATCTCAGGTCAGCTATACGTAGGTGTAAGAAACTAGTGTCTAAGTCTAAATGCCCCGGAGCCAACATAATCCCAAAGGGTATACCCACACACAATTAGGGTGTAAATACATATGTGGATCCTCGGGTAATAGATAATGAGTCCCCACCGCAATAATCACATGTAAACTAGATCCTCAACCCTGTGTCAGCAGGTGGCACCTTATCCAAAATATACATGCATAATGGCAGGACGTATCCCCCGTAGAAAGAATCCTCTAAGCATAATCAGTAGTGTCATAGGTCAGAATATTAATCATTGGGCCTCACCCCTAAATCAGAATCAGTAGTGGTGTCCTTGACCCAAGTATCAATGAACGAGCCTAGCCCCAAAATGTAATCAACGAGGTCCTAGAACCAAAATATAAGCAAGTGGTCAGACCTCTTTAGAATCGACACCCTGGTCTCGGACACTCTAACGTGACCACTAAAGAATAGGACCACAGGGTGCATCACCTGAGGTCTCAAACACTCAGACGTGGCCATTAGAGACTTGAACAATAGGGTGCGTCATCTAGGTCTCGGAGCTTAGCATCAAATAATTTCTCTCTAAACTATCCAAATTTGGATTCCCTTATCATGTCATCTCTCTCTCTCGAATCACATGCAACCATCATCTTTCTCAGATCATCACTGAACCCCACAGAACCATCTCAGATACAACAGATACCCCAACATCAAATAGAGAGAACCAGTACGTGACAAGTATCACCAGTATATCGGAGTGTATATAAATCACAAATAACCATTGAATTTTCCCAACAAAGGCCAAGTATACCATAACCTCACAAATCACTAGTGCCTAGAGATAACATAGACAATCACAGCATATCATAAGTATCCAAGATAACCAAATCTCGCAGAGTTATATCTGTACCAAAAACATGCTACAGTACGACATATGTTCAATACACAATCTCCTGGTCAAAATATCTCAGTAGCAACAGGCTATACACAGTCATACAGGTATGAGTCAAGTCAAAACACATACTTGTTCGATGGATATAGCCTATACTCGGCTCTTACTAACCCTTCCTTTATGTAAAGCAACTAATAGGGCAACGTAAGTATAACCTAAGCTAAGGCCTAAGAGGCTAGATAATTAGAAGGATGTCAACTATCCAGAATCATATCGCAGCTCAGCTGCTATCAAAGATAACACCTAATACAACCACATGCCTGTCCACTGATAGTGTGCCTTTCTCTAAACAGGATGCCACTCCCTAGGACTAACCCATATAGCTAGTGTCTCAGCGCAAATAGCTCTAGGAAGCCCATCAGATATAACCTATATCTCGCTAAAAGGGTCACACTCCTATCCCTAACCCTCTAGTGGCTTAGTAGTAATGTGTCTTGTATCATAGGTCACAAGGCTCTTTTAGGAGCACAACTATAACTATTCCCAGAGCATTGTGTATTTCTTCGGTCACTAACTAGTAGCACAAGTACATTTCAGATAATAGCAGTATACAAGATGATATAAGTCACAGACAACACAAAGTTATGTTTAATTAGGCAAATCTGCCATAGTCTAGGCAACCACAAGTACTCAAAATAGATATAGATGCTAGAATCAATGCATGAGGTAGTATATAATCACTTTTCAGCCTCATAAGCTAGTATATTTCAGTATTCTCAGGACCCACACACATATAAGCAAGAGTCAGTCTCAATGTACATACCGGTCACATGTTCTCAGCCCATCTATTCTTTTTTCAAGTAATTCTCTTAGCCAAACAGTGTAGGAAGTAAGAGCGTATAACAACTACTATAAACACAACCCTCAATACAACAACTATTAACCCACAACATCGCATATATACAACACACAGATCATATTCAGGCATATATAACATATACTCCACAGCTCAATCCATAAACAATATATTTCTACACACTCTAGTTCAAATATGCATGTATTTCAACTCAATCTGAGGTTTAGAGAAACCCTAGCCTATATAGCAGATGACATCTCGCGTCCTGGACCAATCCTACAGAGATTTTCCCCTTCAAATCACTTCCCAATGCTACATAACAATCAAAACATAAGTTAGAAGATGATTAAGGCTTTCTTCTTGAATTTAAAATTGGTGATAGCGTCTATTTGAAGGTGTTACCCATGAAGGGTGTGGTTCATTTTGGTAAGAAGGGTAAATTAAGTCCAAAATTTGTGGGTCCTTATAGGGTGATAAGGTTGATTGGTAAGTTAGCCTATTAATTAGAATTGCCTAGTGAAATGGTTTTGGTTCATCCGGTCTTTCATGTATCCATGTTGAAGAAATATGTGGGTGATCCAAATGTCATTGTTCCATTAGATGTTGTGGGGGTAGTTGAAGACAAATTGACCTATGAAGAGGTTCCAATAGAGATCTTGGATAGACAAGTGAAGAGGTTGAGGAATAAAGATATTACTTCCGTTAAGGTCCTTTGGAGGAATTAACAAGTCAAAAGTCCTACATGGGAGGCCAAAGTGGACATGTAAAAGCGATACCCCTATCTTTTCCATTCTACTCAAGCCTAAGGTACCAATTCTGAGTCTTCTATATGATTTCATGTCTCATGCATCAGCGTTGTATGTCATGTGCATGCATTTATGTTTATGTTGACAAGTTCATGGTGATTTTAACACTTATGTTGAGACTTTTGAAAATGGTGTTTAAGTGTATTATTGCATTCTTGTTGAGGCTAATTTCTTCATGACTACTTTTCTCATATACGTTTCTTTGATATTCGAGGACGAATGTTCCCAACAGGCAAATATGAAACGACCCCAACAAGTGCCCGATAATGTGCTTGGGAAGTGCCTGAAATAGTAATTTTTCATATATCTCAAAATTCGGACGTGATATCAAAAATTCAACTTCATATTCTTGATCATGGGGTAAAACTAAGTGGGAAATGGGCCTAACCCCAATTTTAGAGCAACTAAATCGCAATTTCAATTTTCCAAAATTCTCTTATCCAGAATCAATTCGCATGCGTAGCTCGATGTGGCCAGGGCATGAACCAGTGTAATAAGGCCCTCCGTAATAGGTCCACATTGCAGACCTATACATTTTGTTGCCAGTGATTTTTATCTCGTTCCAATGCTTTTGGGTCTTGGGCCTAAGTCCTCCTATGCGTGAAAATACCTATACTTAGCCATATTTCACCTTTATATCATACAGGACATTCCCCAATACTCTCCCAAACACTTAGACAAATATTTCACCCCAAATTTCAAGTCCCAAATCTTATTCGGGTCTTAAGGATTTCACTCAAGCTTCAAGTCTCCATTTTCAATCTTCATCGAGAACTCTCCAAAGCTAAGGTGTGTGGGTTTCAACCATTGGGTCCTTTCACCCATGGTGCCCAAGCTTCCTTTTTACCCAAAGTTTCATATTTCTAAGTTGATTTTATTTATGGGTCTTTTATTATGAATTTGACTATGAACTATGTTTGAGTTTTGTAAAAGTGTGACTGTTTTAGCATGGTTTGAGCTATGAATCTTTGATTTATTGTATGATGGTGTTACCAAGTATTGGTGGGATGATTTACTTCAAGATTTCTTGCATGATTTCACTCTTTAATTGCATGGTTTTACACTACCATTACACACCCACCAAGTATTTGATAAAATATCCGGTTTAGGATTCTTATGCCATTGATGTTCTATTACATGACCTATGACTTGTCCACCAAGTATTTGATAAAATGTTCGGTTTAGGGTTCTTGAGCCATTGATGTTCTATTACATGACCTATGACTTCTATGACTTTATGATGATGAAATATTGTTATAAATGTGTTGATTTAATGAAAAGTATCTATGTGCAACCATGTTGGAGGGTTTGTACCTTAATTGTCTCGTTCGAGAGATAGTAGGCCCGTGCGACCATGTTGGGAGGTTTGTACCTCAATTGCCTCACTCGGGAGGTAGTAGGCCTGTGCAACCATATTGAGGGGTTTGTATCTCAATCGCCTTGCCAAGGAACTGGTAGGCCTTGGTTACTATTGATAGTCTCTTTCTACACATGTAATATGTTCTATGTAAGGATGTTTTACTACAAGCATTGTTCATGCATGCCATATTGCTATATGTTTATTTATTTCCTAAATATGCATTTCGATTATGTTTCCTATCTCTTGTTGCATTGCATCATACATACTTAGTACATTCAAAAGCACTAACGCATACTCTATGCCCACATGATGTTACCATGTAGGAACCAGAGCCCCACTTGATCATCCTCCTCCTCTAGGTGGCTAGTATGATGTCTCTACAAAGCAAGTGGTAAGTCCACAACTTTGGGGACAATGTCTATGATCTTATGCTATGTATAAAGACTCTCTTTCCTTTTTATTATATGCTTGACTATGACAGTGAGTCCAGTTGCTTGTCTTGGCCCCCGCTAAGTATTATGTTTAGAGGTGTTGTTGGACAAGTTATGTGATGATGTTATGAGCCTTGATTCTCTTTGACTCTATGATGTTTTACGATATGAAGGATGTGCTTTAGTCCCATGTTCCCTTATTTCTACTCTTTTATTGTTATTCTATTACTTTGGCAACTAAGGATGTCTAATGATATGTTAAGAGGCTTGTTGAGGTCCCTTCGGGTTCCCCATGTGTCGTGCCACGTCTAGGCCCCAGGATTGGGTCGTGATGACAATAGGCTGCGAGTGTGTGGCGACCCGTACATGTTCCAGACCTTACTCAGCAATATAACCAACCACCCATCTCATCAAGCTAGCTCTATGTACTGGATCTCTCATTACCAGTGGGTCTCTCTTCTGCCCCACTCTATAGTTAAACTCAATTGTAGATGTAGGGGCAGGGAACTCTGGCACAAATAGCATGCGACAGATGGTGGTCTTCAAAATATCAACCCATTGGCCCCTCACTCTAGTCTTGATCAGTCTAGGTTGTGCGAGGGCTTCCTACCCTTGGTAAGAGTACTATGAATAGTGGCTACATAAGAAGCATGGAACTCCCTCACCATGGTCGGGGAGTATCGCCAAAGTGATTGGGTCAGCCACTAGAGCCCGTCTCTGATCATCATGTCTTGGAGACCGGAGGCACTGTCAAGTCTGACTGGGATGACTCAGGGCTCCTTATAGATGAAGCGGGCTATCTTGCCCCGCTCTATTTCTGCACATCCTCCACATAAATATCCCACATACCCTTGATGCATCACTGACTAGTAAGAGCGTATGGTGGAGATGGTGATGATTGAGGTACTGCAAAGGACTCCGTCTTTGATCTATCGTTGCAGCCTAACTCAAAGTTGGACTCTTATCTAGATGGAGTCATCTGAATAGAGTTGCTCCTATCGTTATCTCCCTCATCAGACTGGGGAGTACGATCGACAAGAGCCTATATCTGCCTATCTCTGGCCACAACTCTCATTTGAGGTCTAGCAGCCTCGGGTCCAGATGGATGCTAAGGTCGTCTAGTGAACCACTCAGTGCAGGGGTCTGCGTATCCTTCGAGGGGTCATCTCTGAGCCTCCTCTATAAGGCCCTGATCTCATCACTTTATTGCTTTTGAGGCTATAGTACCTGAAATATTAACATTTAAGCACTTAGGTTTGCCCCACAGATCAAAAGATGAAATGCAAAAACAACTTGGACTTAGCTCCAGAAAGCTCTATGAAAGCACTTCTACGAGCCTTAGTGGAAACTACGGGTCTTAGAAGGCTCTCATAAAACAGTGGTCACAATAATTTTTATTCACTGAAAATGTCTATGAGACCAGGTATGATTCATAGAATGTTCTATGAGTCATAGGCTGAGTCAAAGAGGATTCCAGTGTCTAAATTTATTGTAGGCAGGGATCTACGAGACAATTCTATGAGCGGTAAAGTATTCTATGACTTGTAAAAGGTCTCGTCTGAAAGGGACTCAAATACCTCAAGTATCTGGAATCTTGTTTGAGGGGCAATTATGACTCGTGGAATGTTCCACAGGCCATTAAAGCCACTCGTAGACAAGAAAACTCAGTCACTTGAGTTTCTAAGTCCATCACAATAGACCCCCATACGACTATTTCAATTTTATTCTAACAACATCGAAGCAAAATGAACACACCCACATGATTTTCACATAACAACCATACCCCAACATGCTAGTCAACACATGTACCCCATCAAAAATAATTAGACACGTTTTTTCGACCCTTCCGACCCCGTATGAATGACTAATCATCAAGAGTATGCACCCATGCCATAGCACACCGAATATCACATATATAATTAATTAATTACTTGGTAAATAATTATACGGGCACCAAAGACACATTAATCAAACATGGATAAAGGCAACCATACCATGTTTCGGTTCTATACACATATTCAAACATGGGCAACCATAATCAATTATCACAATTACTATTTTTACACAAGGGTTCATGTCTATGAAATACTGATTACAGACTGTAGAGTGTTTTATGGCTCATGACCTGTGGTTTTGTAGAATATCCAAACCCGAGTTTTTAGGACTGGGTTTCACAAACTAGTCTACAAGTTGTAAAGTGAAGTACGACTCGTATAGTTGGTTGTAGAGACCTCAACACTTAGTGAAAGTTCAGAAAACTTACCTGGGGTCCAAGAGCCCCATTCACGACCCGTAGTTTTATCTATGAATCATAAATTTGGATTATATACTGGACTGCACAATATTTTGCTTACTGGAAATGTCTACAAAATGGTGTACACCGTAAAGGGGTTTACGGCCCATAGAACTAGTTGTAGAGGCACTTCTTGATGCCCTTCTTAGCTAAGAGTGGCTAACTTAGCCATGTACCTTTATAGTTTTCATAGAACACACTATTACCTCATATGCAACCAGCCTAATGTCCAAGATTATAATCCAAATACAAGACAATAAACTACCTATGAGTCAAAAATTGAAAATAAAAGCTACACTACAACTATTACATCAAAAACCTTAGATTAGCTCCCAAGTAGAGCCTGATTTAGTGTCACGGCACAACTTGGACAAAATAGTTACTCAAACCTCACCAATTACCCAGACTTCATTCTTCAAATCATCTGGCCTCTTTATAGACTAACAGATATTGAAGATAACTACTTCTTCACTCAATCTAAACCTGAGTTAACTGACTTCCATATCCACTAGTGCTCTCCTAGTGGCTAGGAACGGTCTTCCCAAAATGATTGGGACATCGTAGTCAACTTTACAATTAAGGTTCATAAAGCTTTCGAGGAATATGAGCTTTTTAACTTTGACCAGTACATCATATAGTATCCCCATAGAGTTCTTTACCATACGATCAGCCATCGATAACCGCATGCTTATCAGAGTAGGTGCTCCTAATCCTGGCTTTTTGAATAACACAAAGGGTATCAGATTAATGCTGGCACCTAGATTACATAGTGTCCTTCTAAACTCTACATCTCTTATGGTGCGGGGTATGGTGAAAGCACCGAGATCTTCTCGCTTTTGGACTAAGGACCTCGTAGCAATTGCACTACAATGCTAAAGCTCTTGGGAGAGCTCTTGATTCATAGAGCGCTTCTTCATAACCAGGTCCTTCATGTACTTTGCATACCCTGGCATCTTCTCCAATGCCTCAATGAGAGGGATATTAATGGAAAGTTGTTTCAGTATTGAGAGAAAGTGCTTGAACTTGCCTTCCTCCTTCCTTTTTTTGATTCTTTAAGGGAAGGGAGTAGGAGGCCTAGGGATAAACTTCAACTTCTGCGGCACATCAGCAGCTTCACTAACCCCATCCTTTCCATGATCATATCTTGTGTCTGTATCCTTGGCCACAACTATCTCCTCTCAAACATCATCCTCATCAACTAGCATGGGAAGATCAATGGTGCTCTTGCAACCATGAGTAGTAATCGCCATGCACTGTCCTTCAATCTTAGGGCTCTGAACTATGTTGTTAGGCATTGTACCCCTTTGACACTGATTGAGTTGAGTCAACACTTGACCAAACTCTTGCTCAAGCTATATGATGGAAACAGAAAGAGACTCAATTTTCTAGTTAATACTAGAGATTTTTTATTTCATCCCCCTCAGATTCTCATCTTTGTCTCGGCTTTCTTTCACAGATAATCAAACATCTCTTCAATTCTTGAGCTACTAGCATCTCCATCACGATTATGTGGTGATCTCTGCGACCCCAATTTGCATCTTTCTCTAGGCCCTTGTTCTGGTCATGGTATCCTCTGCAGTTATCCCTAAAAGCTCCATCTCTATTGAAGTTCCAACCTTGGTTTCCTTGACCTTGGCACCAATAGTCATGATTTCACCCTTGGGCGTTGGTCCAAAACCCCCTCTCTCCCCTCCCCCCATCTGATCAACAATAAAACAGGTGTCCTCCTCATAGTAAGGCTCATTATACATGGGTGCATATGGAGGTTAATGAACCACTGCATTGACTCGCTCTTGGTTCTGCTTTATCATCCCCTCCATGCTTGTGTGGATTCAGGCAAGATCTTGCACAATTTCTTCATTTTATCTTAGCTTAATCTGAACCAACACTGATAACAAATGAACTTTAGGTAGATGCTCTATTTGTCTACCACCAAGCATGATTAGTCTTGACCACTCTCTCCATCCTTTCTGCAATCCTTACGAATGGCTGATCTATGAAGCTGCCCCCTGTAATAGTTTCAACAAAAGCCTAACTATTCTCATTGAGGGCACGATAGAAGATCTCTACCAAGGCATCATCAATGATCTTAGTAGTCTGGGACACTCCTCAAGCACTTAGTAAACCGCTCCCATGTAGTACTGATCGAGTCATCAGGAAATTACTCAAAGTTATTGATCTAGTCTTTGAACTTGAGTTTTTTTGACCTCGAGAAGTACCTCTTCAAAAATGCCTTCTACAATTTAGTCCAACTGGTGATCAAACTCTATAGGAGCTCAGATAGAATGTTGTGTAGATGTCTATTAGAATTTTCCTATGGTAAGCCAACAAATAACCCACGGTCTACAGCATCTGAAGCAACCCACTCGAGACTATGAACTTTGTGTCAGCCAGTAATGGTGGCAACATAATAGCTCCAGTCATCTCCATAGTAATAGGATTCAGCCTGTATTGATTCCACTGATAAGCATTGTCATTAAAATCTTATGGTTGTGGAGCAATGTTCTCAGGAGGAGATGGGATCTTATGATCAGCATTCTCATTCTTGTTTCTATTCAGAGCTGCATTAGCCACGTTATTGGCATTATCTTGGGCCATTCTCCTCAACATTTTATGGATCTCAGGGTGAAATGGAATCAAGGGTCTGCCTCGACTTTGCGTGTTAGCTATACATTAGACTTTATACCCTACAAAGAAACAAAAATAACAAAAAGCCATAAAATGTGAAAAATAAGGATTAATACCTAAATCACTATAAATTAACCAAGTCTAGTTGTATTCCCTGGTAACGATCCCAAAATCTTGATGTCGCCCAAGTTACACCTCCTTTTAGGATAAAAGCAGTCGTTGATAAGAAATAGAACCTAACCAAGGTTAGGGTCGAACCCAAGGGAATACCTAGACTTAAGAAAATTTAATTATTGCAATTTGGGTGATTAACCAGGTTACTTCCCAAAGGGGGGTTTTGCAATAATCAGTAGAAAAGTAAACCTAACTAACACATAAATTAAATCAATATGGAGAGAAACTAGGGTACTGTGTTCCCCATGATTCCCTAACTTAGTATCACTAGATGACCTAATTCTTTTCAATTATCAAGCTTGCAGGACGGTAAGTTAAGTTCACCAAACCCTTTGGTCCAGGCGAGAGGCAAATTTCACTACGTGGCTTGGCCCATCTCCGTAGTGTGCATTACTAACCCTTACCTATTACTCCCAGTACAACCTCCCCTTGGCTTAATTCGATTGAATAGACGAGAACACATCAATCGAATCTTGTTAACTAATATCCTTTCCTATTAATTACTACCTTGGTCCAGTCAGTAATGCTAAGCAGGTTCTAATATTGGCCACCACTAGAAAACATTCAAAACAAAGAGAATTAATTAATACATGCATGCACACTTTCTGAGAATTATTAATTACTCGATTTTACCTCATGGTTCCCATAACCCTAGTTGTGGCTTTAGCTACTCATGATTTGTGTAGATGCAAGACTTATGAATTGGAATAACATAATATAGCACTTACACATAGACTTGAAGTCCAGTTTTCCAGACTTGTGGCTTTAGCTACTCATGATTTGTGTAGATGCAAGACTTATGAATTGGAATAACATAATATAGCACTTACACATAGACTTGAAGTCCAGTTTTCCAGACTTGTGGCTTTAGCTACTCATAGACTTGAAGTCCAATTTTATAGCAGCATTGTACAAGACCGCAATTAGGGCACGAACCATGTTCTATACCCCTCTATGACTCATAAAGTGGTTTATGACCTATAGTGGGGTTTTGTCTAATCAATCTTCAGAAAGTCCCTCATCTCCTATCCTTAAGGCACGAACCATGTTCTATGACTCGTAAACCAATCCATGAACTATATGCATGTTCATAGAATCAACTTCAGACAATCAGTCCCTCACTAGAATTATCCATAAAACCCACTTCATAGCCAGTAGAGTGAACTACGGCCCCTAAAGGGTCTCATACTGTATCAAAATTAGCAACTTCTGTACTTTCATCCCAAAATCAAGGCCAACCCAGGAATCCTGCAAATATAACACATAAAATCAACTAACATCGCATTGAGAACACATAAAATTCCTAGTTTTAAGCATCAAAAGTGCTATATTTTGACAGCACATCACTCTTCAAGGCATTCAAGTGTGAGGTGCAAGCTAGGGTTTCAGTTTTTCTATCTCCAAATTAGATTTCCTCCACTAAACTCACACCAAGATATGTGGGTTTTGATTGTCAAGACCTTTCCTCCAAAAGATGAATCATTTTTCTTCTTTTTTGTGATTTCCCAAGTTATAGTATTACATGGTGATTTTATGAAACCTTTTATATGATGATAAAATGAAGTATTTTATGTTGATATGCCTTTTTATATGATTAAGAATTGAAAAGTTATGTGGACCTTTATGGTTATTATGAAAGTTTGATGATGCCCTAGTTAGGTTTTATTATATGTTGGTGGGTTCTTTGAGTAATGAATAAGTTATCCTGTTTAGTAACACTTATGGCATTTCCTAATGTTTTGCAAGTTCTAAATATTATATTCATGAACCTACCATGATTTGAATAAAAATGTATACCAAGCTTCTATGAAAGTGAAGGGCTTATGGCAAATCATGTGAAGTCATGAATATATGAATTAAAGGGCTTTTATGCATATTATGAAATGTGAAAGTATTGTGAAAATTATGAAAGTTATGAACCCCTATATTGATGCTAAGAAGCTTTAGTTTTGATGAAATACTCTATGAACTATGATGATATTATGAGGTTTTGTATATCTTGTCTATAAGTATGATTTGAGTATTCCTTGGGATTGTGACCTAGCAACGAGCGGAACTTGGTAGATAACCATTATCCCATAACTATATTGCCACTATAGGTTTATGAATTAGCTAGATCCATATAGCTTAAGTTGCATGATTGACCAAAAAGGATGGTGCTCCTATACGACACATGTGAATCAAATACCAAAAAAAGTGGTGTTCCCATAAGGTTGATATGATATGTGTACCGAGATAGGTGGTGTTCTCATAAGGGGATTGTTATGTAATTTCTGAATGGGGAAGCTCCCTTAAGGTGAGCATCTGGTTTACCCTGGCAAAGTAGACCACTCCTAATCTGATGAGGAGTGAATATCAGGATTCAAAATAGTAGTTCGCTTGGTCTTACATGTTAGTTATGGCCCCTTCTCATATATGTATGTTATGTTTTATGACTTGATGATTCCTCATGTATAATTAACCATGGCATTGGACATGTATGATATATTGATCTTATAATTGATTATGATTATGCATATCTCTTAATTATGGCTTATCTTTTTTGTTCTATTTGCACCCCTCATACTTAGAACATTCGAATTACTAATCCATACTTTTGCCTACATGTCTAACTTTATAGGGACTGGTGTTCCTATCTATTCTCCTCCTCCACATGAAAGATGATTCGATTAAAGACCTCTTTTGGTGAGTCCCTCATATTCGGGAGAATAGTCATTTTCTTTCATACTTATTAAAGACTTATCTATTTTTATGGACATTTTATCTTTTGAGAGTGAGTCTCGGAGATGTATTGGCCTCTATCCTACTCGGATTAGAGGTGTTGTTGGATACTTGGATGTTTGGTTATGTATAATTATGAGCTTGACTCTTATGTTTTTGTATTATGAGAAATTTCCCTTAGTCCCTTACTTCCCGCTTTTATGTTAAATGCTTATTGTATAGATGAGATAAAAGTCCTAAGTCCCTAATTTCCCCCATAGAGTGAGTCATACTTACTTTTCCCTTAGATTTATTTGTTATGTGATTCATGCTTATCCTCTTCTCTACAACACCCTTATGGTGTGTGTCCAAAGCCCTATTTCTCTTAGAAATTATGTGCTACATGTTTGTTGTTATTCTATGCTTCTGTGAAACCAAGGATGTGTTATGTATGCTTAAGAGGGTTATTTAGGATCCCTTTGGGTTCCCATACACCATGTCACATTTAGGCCCTTGGTTTGGGGCATTGGACATGCACCATGGGGGCTTCAACCCAAGTCAGGGATTCAATCAAGGAATTCAAGAGGGCTTCAACCCAAGTCAATCTATCTTAATTTTTATAATTTCAGCATTGTATGTGGGATTGATTCATGATCCCTTTCAATCATGAAGACCCTAAACACTTCTTACTTCTTAATTTATGAATTTCAAGCTTACTTTGATTATGGGTCTTTTAAATTAGTATTGATTTGATTAAATTAGTTATGTACTATACTTAATTGATGTTTTTACCATTTTAAGCCCTATTATGATGGATTATATTGATATTATTAGGTTTGAATATGCATGTCCCTTTAATGTATGAATCTATACATGGATAATTTCAATTATGCTTTAATTGTTGGTTTCTTCATGGATTTACTATGATTTTAGTATTTTTATGATCTTTTAACTATGAATTCCTAGTACCCATGCTATTCTTTCATTTGTCATGGCCTATGCATGCATGAACATTGATTTTCATGAGATTTATGATGTGGGTCAAGACCCAATAATGATTATGACTATGTTTTCAAGAGAAGCATGGGTATGACAAGAATGTGATCACATAATATCTATGGTTTGGCTTAAGAGCCCTATGGATGTTTACACCATTATGTACAAGAATGAAGGAGCTATTCCAATGCATGAAAGTATGACATGAGGTATGATTTGTCCTTTAAGCCTAAGTATGCATGACTATGAAATATGATTTGGCCTTTAAACCTAAATATGCATGATTATGATTTGAAAGGTCTTATGACTCTTTTTCACACAAGTATATGTATATGTATTCTCATAGATAATTACTTAGCACCGAGTGGACTTGGGTGAGTGGCGTTTTCCCTAGGGGCCTTACATAAATCCTCAAGTTCTATAACTATATGCCAAACATAGGTTCATATTTATGCCCCTTTTAAGGGATGATTATGTCAAGGTTCTAGCTTTGGCAAGTAGATCACCTTTTTATCTGTTGTAGGGAAGACGACGGAGTTCAATGTTATAGAATATTTGGTCTTATGTCAGTTGAGGTCCCATCCCTATATGTTTAAAGTATTATGGTATTCATGCATCATGGATTTCATGGAATATTGATGTATTACTCTTTCTTTTATATACTTTTTTCTATATATATGCCCTTATCATCTAACATTGATTGTAGGTTAACATGTACCAAATACTTAGCACATTCAAACATACTAACACATACTTTTTTCCTACATGATCGAACCATGCAGGAACGGGAGACTATCTTCATCCACCTTTTGAAGATTAGATTGGATTGCGAGCTTGCTAGTGGTGAGTCCTTTATCTAAGGACATGACCTACCTTATATCTACATATTATGTTATATTCACTTATGTATTTACTATGAGGGTGAGCCTGGGACATGTCTGTAACGACCCCAAAAAGTGCCCAAAAATGTACCTTGAAAATGTCTGAAATCGTAATTTCCATATATCTCAAAATATGTGAATGATATAGCAAATCTGACTTCATATTCTTGTTCAGGGGGCAAATTGAGTGGAAAATGGGTCTAATCCAAATTTTAGAGCAACCGTAGCAACATTCAAAATTTCAAGTGAGCAAAAAAAATAGTGTGCCTGCGCACCCCTAGCGCGACACGGCTGGGGCGCGCCACTGCCTTATTTTGTGCCCAATTATTTGATTCTGGTCCAAGGCTTTTAGGACTTGGGCCTAAGTCTTCCCATATGTAAAAATACCTATACTTAGCCTTATTTCATTTTCATATCATACAAGACATTCCCCAATACTCTCTCAAACACTTAGACAAATATTTCACCCAATTCAAGTGTCCCAAACTCACTTCTGGGTCTCAAAAAATTCATTCAAGCTTCAAGCTCTCATGTAAATATAACTCAAGCTTATTCATGTCATATAAGACCATTATGGTTCCGCTACATCAAGCCAAGTTCAAAGGAATTTCCATTGGCAATGTTTTGCACAAGTACTGGTAGTAGGGTCAACTTTAAAGGGGCATATCTCTTAGTACACAAATAACTGACTGGCCTACAACCTACCAAATCAAAGCTCTTTGAATTAGCTTTCGAACGCACTTGGTTTCACATTATTTAGAGTTCGGAAAAAGTTATGGCCATTTTTGTAGAACTTGTATGTGCAAGGGTATATGCGGGTTTTTGCCAAATTCTGCCTCATTAATGTTATTCCATAAATTTAGCCATTTGTATTGGTATTTTGAGAATTCCTATGCTATCTTAACACCTCCTAAAGACCTAAGCTATTTCTAAAGATCAAATTCACTCCTCCCAATTGGAATACACTCTCAAATCCTCTCAAGAGCATCTATCAGAACCCTAACACAAATTCAAGAAAACTCAAGAGCAAGCTTTGAATTCCAAGACCCACTTCCAAACTTCAAGTCTTTCATAACTCAATTTCAAGAAATTCAAGGTCTAAGATATGTGGGTTTCATTCATGGGTACCTTTCATCCATGAAGCCCAATCTTCCATTTCTATGAATATTATATGTTTCCAAGTTATGTTGCTTATGGGTAATATATATTAGACATTATGATCATATACTATATTTGGGTTTTATGAAAGTTTGGTTGAAAATAAATGATTACTCATCTTTAAGCCTATACAATGAGATGCTTTGCCTATTACGATTATGCATGTTTTAAGCTATAGAACTATGATCTCTCTTGATATTTGATGAGGTTTTTCAATGTATTTGGCAAAATGGTATTACTATTTGTTACTTCAAGTTTTACTTCATGATTTCACTCTTGAATTTCATGGTTTTATGCTAGCACTACAGACCCACCAAGTGTTTGATAAATTGTTTGGTTATGGGTTCTTGAGAAATTAAAGGTCCAATGCATGTCTTATGAGCTAAAAGACTATATGATGATGAAGAAATATATATGTGTGATTAAATCATGAAAAATACCTATGGTATTGCAAGTGGATTGTTGGGATCTCATGTTGTTATGTTCTTGGGAATTGTTGATGAGCTATTGGGTTCTTATGCTAAAGTTTATGCTCTTGTCAATTGTGAAGCCTACTAAAAGGGGTTATGAACTATGTTATATGCTTTACCCTCAAGTGCAAGGTCAATTCCTATATGTAGGGGTTATGAATTATGTTGTATACCTTTACCCTCATGTACGGATTAGTACTACTCACTTACTCATATCCACACGTAGGGGTTATGAACTATGTTGTACTTCTTACCCTCGTGTATGGTTTGAGGTTATGCAAGGTACTCATATGTTGAGGTTATGACCTATGCTACCTTCCACCCAAATATGTTATTCACTTACTCATATCTATATGAAGATGTTATAAACTATCTAGTACTCTTTACCCTCATGTATGATTTGAGGTTATGCAATGCACTCATATGAAGGGGTTATGAACTTTGTGGAATGCCTCACCCTCATATGCATACATGTAGGGGTTATGACCTATGCTACCTTCCTACCCTCATGTGCTATTCATTATCTCTTGTTTACATATAGGGGTTGTGAACTATGCTATCTCTTTACCCTCTTGTACTACCCATTACCTCCTAGAAGGGGTTATGACCTATGCTATATTCCTTACCCTCTAGTACATGGTATTTGGATGACTAATCATTTCATCTTATTGTGTTAAACAAGTTATGAGAGAATTATTATTTTCAAGCATGTTTTACTACAAGCATTGTTCATGCATGTCATGTTACTAACATACTATCTCTTGCTATAATTATGCATTTTGATAATGGTTCCTATTTCTTGTTGCACTGCATCCCACATTCTTAGTACATTACAACGTACTAACGCATACTCTATGCCTACATAATATCACCATGTAAGAACCGGAGCCCCGCTTGAGCATCTTCACCCACATGGCTAGTATGGTTTCACTTAAACTTGTTGGTGATCCTCTATTTCGGGGATGTTACTTATGATCTCATGCTATGTTCTAAAACTATCTTTCTTTTATGTGTACTTTGACTATAAGGGTGAGCTCGGTTGCTTGTTTTGGCCCTCTCTAAGCATCTATGTTTAGAGGTATTGTTGGACATGTTATGTATCTATGCTATGAGTCTTAACTCTCTTGTTTGTTGATGTTTGTGACATGGAAGGTTACCCTTAGTCCCAATTTCCCTTGTTTATGCTTATCTCTTATTGTCATTTAATTGCTTCCGCGACCAAGGATGTGTAATGATATGCTATAAGGCTTGTTTGGGGTTCCTTTGGGTTCCCCGTTCGCCTGTCACGTCTAGGTCCTATGCTTGGTTCATGACAAAGATGGGTATTATTTATTACACATTATGATCATATACTATATTTGGGTTTTATGAAAGTTTGGTTGAAAATACATGATTACTCATCTTTAAGCCTATACTATCAGATGATTTACCTATTATGATTGTGCATGTTTTAAGCTATAGAACTATGATCTCTCTTGATATTTGATGATGGTTTTCAATGTATTTGGCAAAATGGTATTACTATGTGTTACTTTAAGTTTTCTTGCAGGGTTTTATACTATCACTACACACCTGCCAAGTGTTTGATAAAATGTTCGATTATGGGTTCTTGAGGAATTGAAGGTCCAATGCATGTCTTATGAGTTAAAAGACTATATGATGATGAAAGAAATGTATATGTGTGATTAAATCATGAAAATCACCTATGGTATTACAAGTGAATTGTTGGGCTCTCATGTTGTTATGTTCTTGGGAATTGTTGAGTTATTGGGTTCTTATGATAAGGTTTATGCTCTTGTCAATTGTGAAGCCTACTAGAAAGGGTTATGAACTATGCTATATGCTTTACCCTCTAGTGCAAGGCCAATTCCTACATGTAGGGGTTATGAACTATTTTGAACACCTTACCTTCATGTATGAATCAATGTTATTCATTTACTCAAGTCCACATGTAGGGGTTATGAACTTTGTTGTACTCCTTACCTTCGTACCCTCATGTATGGATCAGTGCTACTCACTTACTCATATCCACACGTAGGGCCTCTAAACTATGATGTACTCCTTACCTTCGTGTATGGTTTGAGGTCATGCAAGGTAATCACATATTGGGGTTATGTCCTATGATACCTTCAACCCACATGTATTATTCACTTACTCATATCTACATGAAGGGGTTATGAACTATGTGGTACTCCTTACCTTCATGTATGATTTGAGGCTATGCAATGCACTCATATGAAGGGGTTATGAACTATGTGGAATGCCTCACCCTCATATGCAAATATGTAAGGGTTATGACCTATACTACCTTCCTACCCTCATGTGCTATTCATTATCTCTTATTTACATGTATGGGTTATGAACTATGCTCTCTTTTTACCCTCATGTACTACCCATTACCTACTAGAAGGGGTTATGACCTATGCTATATTCATCACCCTCTAGTACAAGGTATTTGAATGATCTAATCATGTTATCTTATTGTGTTAAAAAAGTTATGAAAGTATGATTATTTTCAAGTATGTTTTACTATAAGCATGTTTTACTACAAGCATTGTTCATGCATATCATGTTGCTAACATACTATCTCTTGCTATGATTATGTATTTTGATTATCGTTCCTATCTCTTGTTGCATTGTATCCCACATACTTAGTACATTTTAATATACTAATGCATACTTTATGCCTACATGATATCACCATGTAGGAACCGGAGCCCCACTTTAGCATCTCACCCACATGGCTAGTACGGTTTCACTCAAGCTTGTTGCTGAGTCCTCCATCCCAGGGACGTTACTTATGATCTCATGTTATGTTCTAAAAGTATCTTTGTTTTATGTGTACTTTGACTATGAGGGTGAGCCCGGTTGCTTTTCTTGGCCCCCGCTAAGTATCTATGTTTAGAAGTGTTGTTGGACATGTTATGTATCTATGCTATGAGTCTTGACTCTCTTGTTTCTTGATGTTTATGACATGGAAGTTTACCCTTAGTCCCAATTCCCCTTGTTTATACTTATCTCTTACTGTCATTTAATTGCTTCCGTGATCAAAGATGTATAATGATATGCTATGAGGCTTGTTTGGGGTTCCTTTGGGTTCCCCATTCACCAGTCATGCAGAGGCCCTAGGCTTGGGTCGTGATAATGTTTGGTCACCATCCTATTCTATGATCTAAAGGCATTATTAGACATATGTAAACTCTAGTTATGGGCTTGTTATGTTTGATGTTTCTTGCTTATGGAGACTATGTTTATGTCTATCTCATGAGGTTGATTCTATGGTGTGATTATGATAAGATATGCAAATGTTGAAAGTCCTAAGTCCCTTCTATCCAGTCATACTTACCCACACTTAGTCTCTATGTTCTATGTGAATTCATGTAAATCCCTTTCCCTATGACATCCCTATAGCTTGAGCCCAAAGGCCCATTTCCCTTAGAATTATGTCTATATTGTTTAATTATGTGCTTTCAAATCGATGATGTGTATATGGATACTATGAGGCTTGTTTGGGGACTCTCGAGTTACCATTTGCATGTCACTCTTAGTCCCGGTTCGTGATAATATGACCAACTTTGATGTTATTCTTGGTATGGTTTGGTCACATGCATCCTATGCTTCTATTGATTGTCTCTAATATGAAAGTTATGAAAATGATCTCCAAAGGTTGTCTGTATCATGTTATCCAAGTCATGGATGTTAAGTCTTATGTTCCTACTCTTGATTCAGTCCTTACAGTCAATAAGTTCCCTGATGTCTTTCTTGATGATCTACCTGGTACTCCTCTCGTAAGGAAAATCAATTTTGGTCTTGATCTCTTGCCTGACACCCAACCTATATTTATCCCTCCATATCGAATTGTCCCGATAGAATTTAAGGAATTGAAGAAACAACTAACGAATTTGCTTAATAAGGAATTCATAAGGCCTAGTGTGTTGCCATGGGGTACTCCCATACTGTTTGTGAGAAAGAATGATGGTTCACTTTGAACGTGTATGGATAACCAACAATTGAATAAAGTAACCATAAAAAACAAATATCCATTTCCAAGGATCGATGACTTCTTTGATCAACTACAAGGTCCATGTTAATTTTCTAAGATCGATCTCTAGTCTGGTATCACCAATTGAGGGTGAAGGAGAATGACATTCCAAAGATGGCATTTAGAACTCAGTATGGTCATTTTGATTTTGGTTATGTATTTTGGACTAACAAATGCTTTTGCCGCTTTTGTGGATGAAAAGGATCCTCAAACCATATTTGGACATGTTTGTGGTGGAGTTCATAGATGATATATTGGTGTATTCACAAGATGTGAAGGATTATGAAGGCAACTTGAGGATTATTGCAACCACTGAGAGATAGACATTTCTTTGCCAAGTTTAGCAAATGCATATTTTGGCTTAGGGAGGTGGCTTTCCTTGGTCATGTTATTTCAGGTAATGTTATTAGAGTCGATCCAAATATGACAGAAGTTGTGAAGAATTGGCCTAGGCCGTTGTCTCCGTCAGATTTTAGAAGTTTTTTGGGTTTAGCCGAATATTATAGGAGGTTTTTCTTGGGATTTTCTCATTTGTTTCTCCTTTAAAAAAATTGACCCAAAAAAGACAAAAGTTACAATGGTCTAATAAATGTTAAAGGAGTTTTAAAATGTTAAAGGATCATCCTACTTTGGCTATTATTTTGACATTGCTCGAAGGTTAGAATGCTTTTGTTGTGTATTATGATGCCTCGCATATAGGATTGGGTTATGCATTGATGCAACATGGAAAAATTATTCCACCACTTCAAGGCAATTGAAAGTGCATGAAAAGAACTATGCAACACATGATCTTGAATTATTGGCCTTTGTGTTTGCTTTAAAGATTTAGCGACAATATCTCTATGGGGTACATATTGACATATTAATTGACCACAAGAGTTTGAAATATGTGTTTATCCAAAGGGATTTGAACCTAAGACAAAAAAGATAGTTGGAACTTTTGAAAGATTTAGATATGAGTGTGATGTATCACCCTAGTAAAGCCAATGTTATAAACGATGCCTTGAGTAGAGTTATATGGGTAACAAGGCACATGTTGAAGTTGGAAATAAAGAATTGTACCATCTATCTTGTTTGGGTGTAAGGGTGTCTAACTTGAGTGATGGTGGTGTGCTAGTACTTTAATGGGGTAGAATCATCTTGAATGGAGGAACTAAAAACAAAACATGACATGGATCTTACCTTGGTAGAGTAGAAAAAGCTAGTTATTGATAAAAAGATAGAAGTCTTCTCACACGGAGGAGATGGAGTATTTCATTAACAAGGGTGATTGTGTGTACCCAATGTGGGTAGACTGATGTGCTGTAAAAATACAGCACTTTTGATGCTTAAAACTTGGAATTGTGTGTGTTGTTAAAGCGATGTTAGTGGTTTTGATGCACTTTTATGTTTGTTTTTCAGGATTAGAGATTTAGCATGATTTTGAGCAAAGTTTTGAAGACGCTAAGTTTTTGAGGAGCTACGACTCACTCTACAGGATGTGGATACTTCCACAAGTCATAGAGGGGTTTTCTGGTTGAGATCTAGTGAAGGGCCTATTTTCTGAAGTTGCATCTATGAACCATGAGACAAGCCATAAAAGATTGTACGAGTTGTGGATCCCACACTTAGTCTCTATGTTCTATGTG
>DF359481.1:50976-64570 GCA_000787875.1 Solanum virginianum
TGCTAGTGCTATCTACTCACTTAAAGTCATACTGAAGGTGGAATTCCTTATAATGCATATAGAAAGCGCATAGGTACAGGTTGGTTCTCCCGGGCCTTAGCAGCAATGGGTGCCAGTCCGCCTTAATGGGATTTGGGGCGAAAAATTAATAAACTCTTTCAAAATTCAGTCAATTATTTCAAAATTCAGTCAATTATTTCAAAACTCAGTCAATTATTTCAAGTTAAGTCGACTTTTCAAATTAAGTCAATATTTTCAAATCGAGTCAAATATTTTCAAAAGTTAGTTAAATTGCCTAATCGTCGGTCGACCGCATGTTAGCGGCCATTTTGAGTGATTAATTTCTTCTCAAAGTGGAAATTGAACCCTTACCCATTTTCTCTGAAATTTTAAAACTTTTCTCTTAGGTTTTAAAATTTAATAATCAGTTTTCTAATTATCCTTAAAATTAGGTGGCTACTCTGTTTTTCTTTCAATTTTCAGGAATCTGGTTAGTGCTCGAATCAATTGAGCATCGAATCTAATTTTCGGAAAGAGTCGGTCATTTTTTGGGTTAACATATGTAACAGGGTCTCAAAAAATAACTAATTTCTGCTAGGCCTTCGAACTTGAACTTTCTTTTCGATTTTTACTCTTTGAATAGGAATCCATTTTCTGAAAGATCCTGATTCTGTTGATATATTCGAGTAATTAAATGTTTCACAATTAGAAAATTATATTTATTGTTATACCATTCAACCATATCCACATTTTTTTGTTCTTGATACAAAAAATATAGCCAGAAGGGTTATTTCACTATAACTGAGAAAGAAATCAACCAGGGCAAAAGTACTAAATAAGATTCTCTTAGCTCATTCAGAAGGATATATAAGATCGTGATTGGATCTGCATACGTTGTTGAATAGAAATAAGGAATGCCAGTCATAAGAAGATGTGAAAGCGCTTTTATCTCTATAAGCCACCCAAAAAGCATATTTTTTTTACTGACGCACAAAATTCATTCCAATCCATCGAATAATTAGACTTATTTCTGGGCCTTTATAGATTTATAGACTGAGAAAAAAAAAATAGGAAGCACCGTAAAAATCAATTAGCGAGGTTTTGGATATCGGATCCTTAAGGACAAATGATTGATTTCTTTGTTTGTTTGATTCGAAGGGGAAGGGGCCGGTGACCTTGAATGGCCCCATTCGAGAACAATTGGTTGCTGACAAAATTATCAATCCGAAAGAAAAGGGAATGGCTCGGCTTTGGGTCTGAATCTCCTGCGGGAATGATTTGGAGTCCACTTTGGAGCAGAAGAGCCGTTTTGCGCCCAACTCATAATTGGTGAATTCGTCGGTTCAATTCCTACTTATATAATATAGAATCAAATATAGAACTCTTAATAAAAATCAAAAATAAAATAAGAAATCCCAAAAATATTCGATTTCTATCAAAATATACAGATTTCAAAATCAACACGAGATGGTTGAGTAGACTAAAGCGGTGGAGTCTCCAATAATTATTCCAATAATTACATATCCAAATTGGCCTATGGATTGAAAATTTTATTGATAAGACCTTTTCAATTGTTGCGGGCATAAGAGTTTTTTCATTTATGTTTGGCGGGCATGAACGGGGTTCAAGAATCCGTTTAATCTATCTGGGTATGCGACCTTATGGCAGAAAGAAATAATAGGAAAAGTTTTTGTTTTGAACAACGAAATTCATAACATAATGGGCGGTGAACCAATAGTGGGATTTTTGACTAAATGGGGGGACCTGAGAGGCGGTGGTTTACACTGCGGCGGCGCGAAAAATTGAGCATTTCTTATCACCTAGGTATCCACCGTAAGCCTTTCCTCATTTTAGAAAGAAAACAATCTAATTGCAAAAGAAAAAAGTCATCAAATTCTTCGTTTTTGATTTTTTATAAAAAAAAATGGATTTATCCTTGGTCTATGATACAAAAATGGAGGTAACCTTTCGAATCAACTTGGTTGGAAAATAGCCTCTCAATCTGTCATTATACCTCGAGAAGTAGAAAGAATTAAAATTGGTTTATTTAATCATCAGGGACTCCCAAGCACATAAACAAATCTAGAAAGGGGTTGATTAGAAAATTATGATAACTCATTGATTCAATCAAATGTTGATAGAAAAGAACCATAACTATCTCCAGATAATTCATTGAAGCAATTGGACAGCCCAACTAATTCCCAAAAAATATAAATTTGTATCAAATTGAAACTCCGCAAGGTTCGTCCACGGAGGGTAAGTTAGGGCTATTTGACGCGGACCTGTTCTAAAAAAGTTGAGGTAGTCCAATAGATTTAAAACTTATTTTTTGCTAAAAAATCAGGAGAACCGCATAACAACAAATCATCATAACAGAATCCTAACCATATATACATAAGGTGTAGCTAGGGGTGTGACCGACAGTCGACCTCTCAAATACGATGTACACCAGTATCAGACTACCCCATTCCAGTAGGCAAGCATCAAAATGGTCAATGTATAAATCACAAGTAGCTTACATTCAGCCACCAATAGATGCTCGTAACATAGACGACAACTACTTTGAATCCCACCTGGTGCACATACTCATCAACATCAAAAAACCCAATAGGGAAAACCAGTAGGTAACTAATCAAACAGGGATATCTGAAAGGCACCAATGCTCAACATTACCTCAATCTCAACTTATCTCGCCTTTAAGATCTCTATCAAGAGTGCTCACAGCCTATATAATCTTTAACAGTCGCTGAGGTACAAATATATGTATCACAAAACTCCATCCCTAACACCATCTCTCATAGCACAATACATAGCCACCACCAATCAAGTACTAATCAGAAAGCATGTCGCTGAGGCCCTTGTACATTCCCACTGTATGTAAACTTCCTTATCTGGTTGCTACAACTCGAGGGAATCTAGACTCTACTCAATAGGCTCTAGGGGATGCTCCCTATCTGGGACTGACGATGTAGCACTTCCGCTATTCGGAGTCTGGCCTCTACACGACATCAACACGAAGGGATGAATGAAGCAAAATTCTCAAAAATTAAAGAACCATTGACAAGATGCGCAATCAAAATCAATAACATAGAAAAGTTCCTAAAACATCCCGTAGCCTTGATGAGATAAGCCAAGAATGTCTCCGCACCCATCGACAGGACTCTACGAGACGGTAGCTCTATACAGCTGAGACCAATGAACTTTAAGCTCTGATACAACCTTATCATGATCCAGTCCCGATCATGATGGCACCTGTTAAGTCCCACCTATGGGTAAGCTAATTCCCAACCCCAAGTTACCTATTCTAGCTCTCTAGTCCAAACAAAATTGATACAACAATAATATATATGCAGAAACCTACCCAGAACCTAGAAGTCAATTGTACAGAACTACAATAGACATAAGGACATATCATATACATATATCAATAATCATAATAATATACAAAACCAGGAGTGCACCTATAAATACCAAACTCTACTGTATGAGGCCAATGTCTGAATGTAAAAGATGGCCATCAACCGAAAGGACACTGCAAAGAACCCAGATCTGCTGGTGGTCACCAAAAGTCTCTTGAGTGCTCCTTAAGTTCCCTAACTCAGCTATCACGGCCTGTACCTGGACCTGCGCCATAGGAAGATACAGAAGTAGGGGTGAGTACAAGAAAAGGCACCTAGTAGGGATCTTTGGCTAACTGAGTGAAATAGTGAACGTAAATATAAGTCTAAATATATAGAGAATTGCAGCAGTGTAGCAAAACGAACTCAAATCAAGTCATAGGCATGTCTGGGAACCCTCAAACCACAACTGAACTAGTCGAAGTGAAGCATAATGATAACCTAAACTAGCCGTAGGACTAAATGTCGATACAAATTAACGAAGACTATATAGGCCAATATCACAACTGCCCCCAACTGAGGCATAGTGTTGTACGCGGGAGCAAGACCCTAATATCTACATTTGTGCACCAACTAGGCCCTCATAAGCCAAGAAGGTACACTCGAGCACAATATGAAACCAATATATCATTATAAAATTTCTCAGAATCATCACAGAATTCCATAAAACCATCATAGAGCCCTACTCTTGACATCATCAGAACAAAGGTCTATTGTACGTGGGTATAAGGCCCTAGCATCTAAACCTGAATGCCCCCTGATCCCCCATAAGCCCAGGAGGTACACCCATGCACAATCAGGGTGTGAATAGATGAGTGGATCCACGGGTAAGTAATCACGGGCCTCGCCCCAACAATCATAAGTCAACCGAGTCCTCGACCCTGTGCCGGAACGTGGCACCCGATCCATAGTCCTTTGGCCTGGCCTCTAATCGAGCAGTCAGCCAGAGCCAAATGCTCTGACACTCAATATAATGGTGGGACATATCCCCTACGGGAGAAAGAATCCCTCTCGCATAAACAATAGTGTCTCATCTCAGGATGTCAATCACGGGGCCTTGCCCCCAAATGTAATCAAAGGGGTTCTTAACCCAAAACATCAATCAACAGGGCCTAGGCCTAGAGGTTTAATCAACAGGGCCCCTGGCCCAAAGTAATGATAATTGCTTGGACCCTTTTAGAATTGACACCCTGATCTCTGACACTCGAACGTGACCACCGGAGACTAGGACGACGGAGAGTATCACCCGAGTCTAGACACTTGGATGTTACCACCGAAGAATTGAATAATAGGGTGTTCATCTAGATCTCAAAGCATAACATCAGAAAAATCTCCCTCTCTCTCTCTCTAATAGGATCCGGATCCCCTAATCATATCATCTCTCCCAAGTCACAATAAGCAACTCATTCCCAAGGTATGCAAGGAACTCAGAATAGCAGCTAACCTCAGTATAACAGTGCATAGACCTCAATAATCGAAAAAGAATCAGACTCAGCAGGCAACTATGCTATAATCTAGCTCACCATAGGTAAGGAAATAAAAGTGTAGCAATAATAGGGGTATCATAGGTGCCCCGACAGATAGGCCCAGCAGAATCATATTATGATCGTAATAAAGTCACGGTATGACATAAAATTAATGCATAGTCTCCCAGTCCACATAGCTCTATAGTAATAGGCAATACATACTCATACAGGTTCAAGTTAAGTCCGTACACATGCCTGCCCTAGGCTCTAGCTTATATTCGGCCTTTACTAGGCCCCTTTCTGTGTAAAGCAACTCATAGGGCATCATCGGTATAACCTAAGCTAAGGCCCAAGAGGCTATATAGTTAGAACGATGTCACCTACCCAGAATCATATCACACCCCTCTCTAAATAGGATCCCATACCCTAAACTAACTCACGTATCTAGTATCTCATCATAGATAATCTCGGGAAACCCATACAATGAAACCGGCCCCTCATTAATAGGGTCACACTCCTGTATCAAACCTACCAATGGCTTAGTAGCAGCGCCTCTCGTATCATAGAACACAAGACTCCCTTAGGGGTGCACTATACCTGTCCCTAGAACATGGTGTGTCTCTCCAGTCACTAATCAGTGGCACAGGTAAATAATAGATAACAACAAGATATAAGATCATATAAACCCCAGGGCAAAACAAAATCATGTTTAATCAGGAAATTCTACCAGAAGTACTAAAAAAAGATATAGATAACCATAGCCACATCATGCATATACATACTAACCAGATATAGATACAAGATTCAGCGCACAGGATAGCATGTAATCACAAGTCAACCTCAATAGCTAGTATATTCCTATAGCCTCAGACCACACACACATACAAGCAAGAGTCAAGCTTAGTGTACATACATGTCACATGTTCATAGCTCCAACCAATCCTTTTCAGGACCTTTCATAGTCATATAATGAAAGAACTCAGGTAATATAGCAGCTCAACCAACACAACCTTCAATAGAACAATTATTGTCCCATAACATTATATATATATATATATATATATATATATATATATATATATATCACACAAATCACATCCAATCATATACAATATATACTCCATAACTCAATCCATAAACAGTACTTTCCTACACATTCCAACTCAAAGATTCAAATATTTCAACTCAGTTTAGGCTTTATAGAAAGCCTAGCCTACTTGGCATCCGAGATCTCCTGCTACGAGTCAATCCAACTAAGTTTTTTTCCTCCGAATCATTTCCTAATCTACTCAATGCTTAGAATATAAGTCATAAGATCATTATGACTGATTTGGCTGTAAAATCTCAAGAAACGGGTGAAATTACATCAACTAAGACTAAATTGGGAAAAATTAGGGACCATGCTCGAAATACCAAACCAATTGCTGAAAAATAATTCCCACATCAGCTCGAGTCCATAGCCAGAAATTTGGCCCAAAACGGACCCCAAAAGACCAAGAAAAGACCCAAAAACAAAGTTAAAAACTTTATGGGGAAAACATTCTTTTCAAAACTCTCGGTCAAAGTTCTCAAAAACTCGACAAAATCAATAAGCACCTAGTATACCACAGTGTCCCTCTCGGAACGCAGAACAATTTGGATACAAATTTCACTTAATTTCATTAAGAAATGACCAAGATATTGTAATGTAAAGTTTTCACTCATTCCCGGTATATCAACAAAGAAAAAGTTGAGATTTACCTCAAAATACATGTCAAATCCAAAATCCAACTTCACCATGACATTTCTTGCGAAAATCCGAATCACATAGCATTTTGAATCACTCAAATCAACTATCATGTCATTTCAATCTCTAAAAATTGGTCCTTCATTGGATCAAACCTACGCCTGGAAAGGTGCATATATATGAGGGTATGCTGCCACCTTTCTCCTATGTGGAAGTACCAAAATAGGCCATGTGGCCTCCACTCTTTTCTTTAATCCTTCAATCCCTTTTTTATCTTTTCAGGCTCGTTTAAATTCCAATTTTCGCAAATAAACTATGTAATCCTATAGATTTCGATGTTTTGGATCCAACGGTGCAATCAAAATTTCCAATAGAGCTTTCCACGATAAGGTGAAGGTCTCACTTCTTTATATGCAACTTTTAACGAAAAGCCCTCAGGGGTCAAATCATATCCGAACATCCCCGGTATCAAGTGAAGGGTCTCCCTAGACTAAAATCGACATTTTGGTGCTAATTGTTCTATCGAAATTCTTATCCGGGGCATGGTTCCCGAGAGCATTGACTGGGTCAAGTATTAAACGATTCTGGCAGTTAACTTTGTAAGTCATGATATAATTGCACTGAGCATGCTCCTAGCCTAATTCGATCATTCCAGAGCTAATGGAATCATCAAAATTTCATTCCAAGTCGTTTACTTGGACTTTACTCAAAAATTATTTTCATGGGTATAACTTCCTGATTAACTCAAAAATCCACTTAACTCCCGAATAACCTAACCAATAATCACCCCAATAGTCCTGAGGTCACCATACACATGCTCAATTAACATAATAACAGCCAAATCATATAAATAATCTGGAGGGTCATTATAGATCTCTCGATTGTTCCTTTCATTTTTATATCCATTTTTGTGTTTTGGAGCTCTTGGTGTTTGAATGGTTGACTTCTGCCAAAACTCTAGGAAGATGGTCTCAAATGAAATTTTGATGGTTCCATCAGATATAAAATGGTCATTTTATGCTAGAAACATGATCGGCTCGGCTCCTATGATAATCGATATGAGTTTGTGGTGCCCTAGGCGTTGTCGGTACTAAGAAATCATTGTTCATCTCCAAGAGAACTACTTAGTCTCATCAGGCATTTAATCAACAGCAAAAGACTTAAATGAAAGCAGTAGATGATCACACCTAAATTACACCTCCGAATTAAGTTATAAGCGGTCGTTTTTCAAATATAGAACCTAAAAATGGTTAGGGTCGATCTCACGAGGAATATGGTCTAAACTTAAAGTAATTAAAGTAATTAAGATGATTTAACCGACTTACTTCCCAAAAAGGGAGGTTTAATGTAAAAGCAGCAATTAAACCTAAACTACAATCAAACAATCAATGCAAATGTTGTGAATTCAGTGAGAGAAGTAACTATGGTATTATGTTTCACATGAATTCCTAACGCAATATAAGCTCATAATTATAATCTTTTCTAATGTGTAGCATGCAGAACTAGTAAGTTATGTTCACCTAATCCCTTAATATGGCAACTAGGTAAATTTCACCAGGTGACTTGATCCATCTACGGGCGTGACATTACTTTCCCTAACCTTGTCCTAGTACAACTATCTCTTGGTCTATTCAGGTTGATTAGATGAGTACGCTCACATCAAATCCTGTTATTTTATCTCTTTTCCTATTCATTACCCCCTTGGTCCAGTAAGTAAGAATAAGGCGAGATCTGACGTTTGCAACCGTTAAAAAGCATTCAAAACTAAGTGATAAATAATACATGTATGCACACTTTCCAAGGATTATAAATTATTCAGCTTTACTTTGTTAGTTCTTCATGGTTCCCACGACTATAGTTGTGGATTTAGCTACTCATGTTCATTATATATGAAATAATCATATTATGATTTTTCATAATTGAACACTTACAATGAAGAATTGAAGAACAAGAAATCTGAAATTTTCACAAAAATCATAATATTATAACTTGAAGACAAAGTCAAAAGTAATCCATAAAAAATCTCCAAAACAAGTTTAAGCAAAGTAACGATCTCCAATCTCAAGTTTTGTATGCTCTATATGTTTAAAAAAACCTAAAAACTTATTTATAATAAAAGAAAATCAAATCCTAAATGGAATAGAAAAACTAAAATTGAGGCTTTTTACGAGTGGAGTTACGGGCCGTAGAAGCATTCACAGTCCATAAATGGCTTCGTACGCAACCTTCAAAAAATGCCTTCAATGTATGAACTATTTCCTACGACCCATCTTTGACTCATGACCCATAAGAGGTTTCGTCTGGTAACTCCTTAGCAACTATGCATATTCTCTGATCCTCAAGACACGATCTAAAGTACGGGCCGTCAAATGGTCTACGACCTATCCTGGTATCATGTCATTTCAATCTCTAAAAATTGGTCCTTCATTGGATCAAACCTACGAAACCCATATACGGCTCATGGAATGAACCATGGACTGTAGAAGGTCTCGTGAAACCTCAAAAAGCTACAATCTGTACAAATCATCCCAAAAACCCTCTGACTCTTGAAATTCTACAAAATCTATATAAAAACACATCAAACTCCCTAACATCGCTTTGAGAACACATAAAATTCTAAGTTTACAACATCAAAAATGATGTAATTTGGCGGCACATCAACACCCTTAACTTAAAATTGTTGCTTGTCCTTAAGCGATGGACTCAATCTAACATAAGCAATGCAGTATCACATAGGCCTAAATCTCATGGCATATATCATTTTTCAATCAATCACAGATACCCATTCAAACTCACATGTGCATATATAAGATAGTTATCAAACAAACTCAAGCGGATCAATACCTGAAAACACAACTATGACAAGCAAGGCAACGTAGATAAGCAACATTCACCGAGATAGCCTATAATTAACAATGTAATTCAAGTACTCTCACAAAAAGAAGTCTCGTTTCTTACTCAAATCAATGTACTATGATTTGATGCTAGGGACTGATAAATGCACTCACACTCACAACTGAAATTCAAACACTATGTATAATACCATAGGTTTGTCCCTATATTCATAACCATGACATTCGACTAGTTGAACAAGGATCACTATAGGACTTTCTTAGCTTATAACATAGGCTCAGGGGCTTTAATTTGGTATGATATTTTGGAATATAGTAAGTCATTGCCCTCCTTGACACTGTGCTATTTCACATTTTGCCCTACCAACACTGATATTTTTAACTTATTGATCCTTTTTTCCCATTTCAAACACTTTGAGGTGCACTTATTCTAATTGTCAGTCTATTGATATTTTATTTTTCTCAATTCTTTTTCTTCTCAACTCACATTTTTGGAGTCTATTTAATTTTTCTCGCATCCACTTCATATTTTTTCCTTTTTTTCATTATATTACTACACTTCCTTCCCTGTTTTGTTGTGATTACCTTGCAACAGCCACCCTCAACTTAGGCTTTTGGCCTGAGTTGAGGTGCACAATATCCAATCCTATGAACCAAAGCCACTTTTGGTAGTCACCCTCAACTTAGACTTTTAGCCTGAGTCGAGGTACATAATATTCAAGGAGGACCAGGGCCAAATTTAGCATTAAACAGACAAAAAGGTTCGATTACTTATGTATTTATATGTAAAGCTCAAATATCAGGATCAAGGGATACATACAATATTTGGTTGGTTATTTTAGGCTAAGTAGACTAATCTGAACAACGAACTATGATCCCTTCCTAACCAACTAACTTACAGTCTCAGTCAGAGTAACAGAGAAAGTTCTGGATTGAAACATAGATAGAATCATACAATAACGCTCACATACACTTGACGCTGAATACACTGTCAACATATACTTCAAATCATGCTTTTTATCACAATTGAGCCCTACATAGTCCACTTGCCTTAGAAAAAATCTTGAATCAAGTCAAATTCATGGCAAAACACAGTAAAAAGAGACCTAAAAAAAGAAACCTCAAAAATAAGTCGCTAAAAAGAGACCTCGTGAGGTCGATATCCTATCAAAATTTTATTTTAAAAGAATTTCTTTGAAGAAAGATCTCTTGAAGTCTCCTTTTTTTTAGCCATATCCTATCAAATTTTTTTAAAATAAAAAATTCTTGAAGTGAGACCTCACGAGGTCTCCCTTTTTTTTAGCAAAATTCATTGCCTAAAAAATGTGATCTCACAAGGTTGCTATTCGTTAAATTAAAATATAATAATTTATTTTTAGACACCTCATGAGGTCTCCATTTCTTAGCCAAATTTAGTCAATAATATTTTAAAATTAAGAGAACTCATGAGGTATCTTAAGTTTAATAAATTAAAAATAAAAAATTAATTCTTCAAATAAATTAAAAACTAAAATTAGTTATTATTAAAAATAATAAAAAAATTAAAGATACAAAGCTCTTCCCTCTTCAGCCAAACTTTCTTCCTGCTTCAGAATTGAAAGAGAAAACCCTTGTTACTATGCCTCTCGACGTCGCTGTGCTTTTCGCTGACGCTGTGCCTCTAGCCACCTTGCCTCCTACCTCGACTTGCTTGTGTAGCAGTGAATGATTTTTCCATTTTTGTTTTCATTTCTGATACGATTTTATTTCTGATGTGGGTTTGGATTTCTATGTTTCTTTTTCTGATTTACTGGGATATTTTGTTTTCCTCTTTATTTTAGTTGTTAATGTTTTTCTGATGTACCTGTGTAGCAATGAGTAATTTATTTGCCACTAAGAAATTACTTGGGGATTTTGTGTTTACTCGCTTGTGAAGCAGTGAGTAGTTCATTTGATTTTGTTGGTTTTTTATTCAACTGATTTTCCCACAAATTGAATGTTTAGTGTTAAGTATCAATTAAAACATCCAGCCTATAAAGTGAAACTAAGACCGTTACACTAGAATGCATATATTTTTACTTGATACATTAGTTTTCGACTCTTGTCAATGTCTAAGAGACTAAAATGCATCAATATTTGATATCAAATGAAGTTGCACTAGGGGAAAGGGGACTCGAAGACCATTTCAATGGTCTATAAAACATATCAAAGTCTGTTTATTAGCTTAATTCGTAACTTAAGATTTTCTCAGAGTATCACTTTTACCTTTTTTCCGTTGTTCTTCTTAGATGCTTCGGTCATATTGTTATTTTGCTGTATTTTCAGGGGAAGGTGCTATTACTTCTGACAGTCAGTTCTTGGAGCCAAATGGTAAGATATAAATTGCAATTTTCACATACATATTTCTCTGTGACTCTTGCTAATTATTTTATTCTCATGCTAGGTTTGTTTCCCAATCATATACCTAGCCCAGAGGATAAGACAGCCATAAAACCTATCACCAAGGCAGTTCTTGATAACAGAGTTGATTTGGGAATAATCTTTGATATGGATGTTGACTGGTGATGTGCCATATATAAGCATTTTCTTTCAATGGAGATAATCATCTTTGAAAATAATATATCAAGTAAAAACATATGCATTCTAGTGTAACCATCTTAGTTTCACTTAATAGGCTTGCATGGATCTCGAGAGCTTAGTTTGCCACTGAGAAATTACTTGGGGATTGTACAGGACTTGCAAGTTGAAAAAATATACTAATCACTACTCTTGACAAAATGTCCAACTGTAATACTTAATATCTCCATAAATTTTTGTCATTGTTTAACTTTGCACACCGATTAAAAAAATAGTTATCTATATAGGCATTTTATTATAGTATTCCTGTTAATTGATGTTTAATATTAGGCCTTGGAAGATGAGTTGGAGAAAAGTATTTAATGCTGAGGGCAAAACATGAAAAAAAATTATTAATCTCTTGAATAGCAAAGATGTTGATGAGGCTTTCAGAGCTCACATCAATTGGAAGGTGTTGAAGCTTTGAATGATGGGCTCCTCTATTGGATGGGTAATGGGCCATTTGTTGTAGATGCTTTCAATTGTGAATGTAATCAAGATTCGCCTAGGGATGTTATCTTATGGAAGTAAATCTACAATTCATTATGTCCCCACCTTGCTCATTCTGGTCACCTCTACTCTTGTGGTTTATATTTCTACTGCTATACATGCGTTCCTGCACTAAAATAATCTTTTATCTCCTGATGACATCTTTAATGAACTCTTTATGACCTATCAACTTTGCATCTTGGATTTTGCTCAATGTATAACTATTGTCCCTGAAACCCAACATATTCTCTTATTTTTCTCTTTAAAGTTAATTATAATGTAACTAATTCATTTGCAGGAAAGGGAATCAGGGAGGCCAATAACTAAGGTCGAGGCATTCAAGGCTACACACACAAAGAAAAAGGAAAATCCCATAGATCCGGATGTTTGGGTTGAGCCACGAGCTGAACTAACCTATGCAAGCCTCTAATTTAAATAATAGTTACTTTATATTCAAAATTTATATTCTAATATTATTATCGTTCAATTCAGAATTGATATCTTCAAGCATTAGAGAATTTTTGTCAGAGTTTGCCAGAAGATATTCAAGGCATGCCAGTTAGCCAAGAGCAGGCTGAGAAAGTCTGGCTAGACTCAATCGGTGGTCTGAGTAGATATGGATATGTTGTTAGAACCCGTATTGTGGCGTATATGTCTCTCAACCACAAGATTAACATCTTGTGCTTTCCACTTAGAAAAAAATGACAATAACACCAGAGAAACCAAGAACAAGCTGAAGAGAGAGGGAATATCAGATTTACAAATGTGCTTTTCTTGAGTTTGGAGAGAGAGAGTAGAGGTCTTTCGAGATGGGCTTCGTGAGTACAATTTTGGGTTTCTGTTGATTTGGAGTTGGGATTTTATGTGGCTTGACGATCGGTTACTATCTCTTCATCTATTTCCAGCCTTGTGATGTGAAGGTGTTGCATTCTTTTGTTCAGTTGTTTTTGTCTTTGTTTCTGTGTTTCAATTGCTATGGGTCTATGTTGTATTTGGATTAGTAATTTCTCTATTTTTTTTTTACTGTATTATCTGTGTGTTTCCGTTATTATTTGCGTCGATCCGATC
>DF359481.1:64647-74760 GCA_000787875.1 Solanum virginianum
GATCAGAGAATTAGGAATGTAAATGAGTTGCTTGATTTTGTGGGTTAACGGTTGAAGGAAAACTTAGGGGGAGAAAAAAATTCAAGTTAATTATTGGGATTCAAGTTAATTGGAAATGGTATGCGGATAGGAATAGTTGCACACAATTTTCTACTGTTGTAGGGACTTGGTCTAGTGTTAATTATTGGGATTCGAGTTAATTGGAAATGGTATGCGGATAGGAATAGTTGCTCACGATTTTCTGCTGTTGTAGGGACTTGGTCTAGTGTAGTTGTCTAAGTCAAACCACAGTTGACCTAATTTACTGGAGGCAACACATTTTCCCTTTTGAACTTCTGGGTTTAATTGTTTGGTTCGGTTTTTAGTGCACTAAGCGTATCACTGCTAAATTAGATGTCTCAGTTGTAGCCTAGCGCATGAATAAATTAAAGTGTTGCAGGGTCACTGTTGTTCCTGAGTCATTAGGGGCCTTAATAGCAGTAAAAAAAATTTTAGAAGTTCAAAGTGGTCACTGTCTAATAACCCTAATTTGGTGTACTGAAAATTTTCATTTTAAAGACAGTTTAAATTTGTAAATGTAGAGTTGTAAAAAGGACAATTTTATTTTTTAAAAATTGGAAATTTAGAAGACAACACATATACTGTACTTAAATGTTCTTATAAAGATCAGACATTGTTGTCTTTGCAGGAAATAAAGTAGTACAATTTGAAAGTACACAATGTTATATGCATTTGTTGCAATCATTAACTGGGAATAGCAATGTCTAACTAGAACGATTTGAAAATTTTTTGAGACATCTACGTATCTGGTAGCACCTATTTAGTCTAACCTTATATCAAGTGAGAAAAACTTGAACTAAGTCTATTTTTACTCTAAAGATTCCGATTTCTTCTCAGAAGCATACCTGCATGCTTTACTGATCAGCATTAGTGTTTTGTTATATGGATGACTGTTTACTTTAGTCTTATTTGTTAAGTAAAACTTGACTTACTAGCACAATATGTTTGAATTCGAGCAAATATCAGGGGAACCTTGCGTCCAAACAAGTGCTTGCACAAATATAACAGCCTAACAATAGGTTTTCCAAAGTTGTAAGAAAATAGGTGAACCTAAAAGTTAGCCTGCCAAAATTTGTATAGAATTAAGGGTAAATTTGGAATCTAACTCCGAGAAGTCTTTAGTTACTTAATTAACATTGCTATATATTGTTCGTAGAATTTGGGCGACTTGAAGCGTAAATTGGAATCGATTTACATTTGAATTGTTTTTGGAGAGTTTAAGGTATGTAAGGCATTCCATCCTTTGGCATGATTTAATTAAAGATGTAAAATCCTATATGACTGCTTAATAGTTGCATTGTTGTAGTTGGTTACTGACGTTTAAAGGTTTAACTTTTCATTGCAAGATATGAAGAAATTATTTAAGAATATATAGTTATCTATTTGTAAATGAGTCATCTCTGGAAGAAGTCAATTGGGTCCAAGTTACCAGACAATCTGCCATTCTCCTTTCTATGCTAAGCAAATTGTTTCTTTAGAAGGAATATAATATGGTCCTTTAAGGACCGGTAACTCTTTGTTTTATGGATTTTTGTTTGCGTCTAGGCTGAAGATTTAGTGATATATCCATATATGGTCGAATATAATATGGTCCTTTAAGGACCGGTAACTCTTTGTTTTATGGATTTTTGTTTGCGTCTAGGCTGAAGATTTAGTGATTGCAACTAGTTTATTATGCTATGAGATATTGACCAAGCTAAGTATATTTCTGTTTCATATTCAATTCAAGTCTAAATATGTTCGTTCTTTACTACTCCTATGCATAATTAGCTACATCCTTAGCTTTTGTGCCTTTAAAAACCATGAACAGTACTAGTTTGAAAAGAAGTTAATTAGTTTGGAAAACTGTAGGTTCTAATTGTTCCGAAAATATAAACGCTTATAACTTTTGATAGAAATCCCAAATTACCATAAAAATCATTCCGAAATGTTTCATAGTAGTTTGTATGGTCTAGACTAAGTATGTTCCTCCTAAGTCAGGCTAGTTCAGGTTTCTATCGGCGTGCGACTCGCGACACTCTTCTAGGCAAATCTGGTCACCTTAAAAAGAATGTGGAACAAATAATACTTCATTTTCGAATATGAATATTTTACTTATCTTTTGGATTTATGACGATTATTTTATGCCTATGATTACACCCCACTTTGCTTGTGCTTATTATGATATAGATATGGTTGTGATTTGGCGATATGCTATGTTTGGCATTATGCTGTGATTGGGCTTTTTGATATGTTGTATTATGACTTGTGAGTGCAGCGGTCTTCCCTGGCTCACTTATCAGTATTATGTCATTTCTGTATTATGACTTGTGAGTGCAGCGGTCTTCCCTGGCTCACGTGAGTGTAGTGGTCTACCTTGGCTCACCTATCGGCATGATGCCATTTCTGTATTATGACTTGTGAGTGCAGCGGTCTTCCCTGGCTCACTTATCCTATGTTTGATATCTAACGGGTTGGCGACTATATTTCCTGTGCCCTGTGTATGATTGGTATTTTGAAAAGTAGATGTTTTGTGATTTGAATTTTGATATTTTTTGGATATATATACTACTCTCTATATTTTCGTTTCAGTTATCCCTCAATTTCACATGTTGGGAAATAAGTAAGTAATATTTGGATATGCATTCCCCGTTATACTTTGGCCTTGTTTACTATACACCTTGTGTTCGGGTAAGTAAGTACTTTGATATTGCGGGTATGCATTTAACCATTGTACTTTTGATTTAATGGTTATCCTGATATAGATATATACCCTGTACTTTCTGCTTTACATATTCGGTACGTATTTCATACTGACCCACTTTGCTTCGGGGGATGCATTTCATGCCCGCAGGTACAGACGTACAGGAGAAAAATCCACCAGCTTAGGATTCTGACTGCTGTTTAAAGTGGTCCTTTGCTTCGGAGCAAACTCTGAGTATATATACACTTATTCTCTCTAGTTTGTATTTATGTACATTTAAGGGTATGACGGGGCCTTGTCCCATCTTCTGATTCTGTTAGTATAGTTAGAGGTCTGTGGACGCCTGTGCTTATGGGATATGTCAATTTGTATGTCTATGTTCGTATGTTATGTATGTTGGGCGGTTTAACCGCAGCGGTGACCTTGTCGGCCCGCATGTATATATAGATAGGTTCTATGCTGGGAATTTTCTAAATGCAGGGTTCTGGATAGTTTAGAAACCAAAGGAAACTCTGCCAAAACTTTTATAAAATAAGATATCTGTTGGAGTTATAATCTGGTTTGCGTTTGTGTCTGGGTGCCCAATTTGGGCACAAGTCACGGTTCACGGGGTTAGGTCGTGACATATGCTTATGGCATGCCACAATGGACCTTTCGTGAATATCATTCTGAGCTAGAAGACATAAGTAGTTCTTATGATGATGGATTGAGGAAGACTAATTTGGCTAAAGAGAAGAAGATAGTTGAGCTATCTAGTCAAGTTAAAGTTGCACATGCTAGACAAAAGCGAAGGGACATAGAGTATGCGGGTCTTAAGGCTCAATTTGATGCATTGCTTGCTTCAGGAGGGATTCCCCCTTGTCCTGGTGATGTCGCTTGCTCTTCTCGACCTTTTCAATCTCAACCTATTCAATATCCATATATGGTCAACAAAGAGATATGATGGATGAGTCTAGTAGTGAGGAAGATGATGAGGAATATGTGGCAAACACACCGTCACATTATTGAAGTATAGAGTTGTAATAGATATAATCTAAATTTCTTACTTTATGGTTGTTTTATGAGACTTATTATGTGTTTTGTAAATGCATGATAACTTTGAAATTCTATTATTTAATTTATGACTTTTATGTTTTATTCGCTTAAATTCAAATTAGTTTCAAGTTGATTTTTATATTGAGTTGATAAGAGAATATTTACTAAATGTATTTTGTTGTATTGTTGGTAGCTCATTGAGTTTTGATTTGACTGTGTAAAATATATATTGAATTAAATGACAAGTGGGAAACTGCAAAAGCAGTAATGCTGTCGTTTGATTTTCAGAAAAGAGACCTCATGTGGTCACTTTTTTGCATTTTAAGTTCCAGAAAAGAAATCTCATGAAGTCACTTTTTTCCATTTTATTTTCCAGAAAAGAGACCTCATGAGGTCGCTTTGTTGTATTTTATTTTTCAGAAAAGAGACCTCATGAGGTCTCTATTTATATGAATTTGAATAGATTTAATAAGATATAGAGACCTCATGACCTTTCTTTTTTGTAAATATAAAATAAAAATAAATTATAAAATTATGACCTCATGAGGTCTTCTTTATTAAAATAAATAATAAAATAGAGACCACATTAGGTCTCTTTTTTGAAAAATTCAAAAAAAAAATTGGCGACTTTGTGACGTTTCTATTTAGCGACCTCATGAGGTCTCTACAAAAAAGCTACCTGCATTTTAGCGATCTAACGGTGAGGTCTCTTTTACCAAAAAAGAGACCTCATGAGGTCTCTTTTAGCAATTTTTTAGTAGTCCCACGATAATCTAAATGACCACAATCTATTTAAATGTAGCATCACAATCATATAATTAATTTAATGACACTAAAATCAATCAATTCCAGTGAAAAGGGCAAAATGGTCAAAAACTTCATGTCAGAAAAAGTAACCAAAATCTAAAAAATAATACATGAAAACGTTCTCTAAGTAATAAGAAATTCGATGATGAAAATTGTTTTGAAAACAGAGTTAAAATGAGGTAGGAATCATCAATTTAGCATTAGGAATCAATATTCGAAAAATCCTCAATTTCTCCAATTAAAATCCCCAAACTCTAAGTTAAAAACATAACTTAATCAATGAAAAGCAAAGAAATAGGTTAGAAACTAGCTACCCAATAGACTTGCCTTGAAAAACTTTGAAGAATCTCTCAAAACAAAGTTTGAAATATTAAAAATGGAGAAAAAAGGTCAAAACCCGTCACTTAAAAGTGACACACTATTTAGGTACATATAAAGCTTTTCGAACGCGGAAATCTGCCGGAGGTCTAGGCGTGTCCACTCTATGAACACGGATCCATATTCGCAAACACGGAGAACAAAATTCAATTGCATCAGATACAATTCAAACCAGCAACACACAACACAGACAATCACGAAAAGGACCCTTGGGATTCGTTCGGAATCCCGTAAACACAAACCAAACATGAAACCCTACTAGAAATGATGTTCAGGACTCAATGAAACCGTCATAATTTGAATTTGAGACCTCTTTGGCCAGAACATGAGAAAGATCGTTTAAACTAGTCTAGGACTCAAACATCCAAAATAACCTCAGAAACTCCAAAAATTACAATGAGACCACTTTTAGTGTTAGTTTTACCATCCAGAACTACTGAAATTTTTGAAATTTCTATTTGAGCTTTCGAACTCCGAATGTTAATAAAAGTCAGACTATAATCTAAAAATCAACTGAAAATGCAACGTTGGGTCTAAAATCTACGTTTTAACTCCGAATTCAGTTCTGTAAGTGCTTATAGACCAGATTTGGCATTTTGAAACTGATGAAATTGATAAAATCGTATTCTGATACTCGAAAACTCAAGATGACCACAAAACTCAAATTCCCAACTTTAAGCCTTTAAAAAACTCTTTCTTTGGCAAAACTCCAATTTTTTACAAGGTTTTCAAAATCTGACTTTTAGACTCAATCAAAAATGAATCAAGGCAACTTTCGAAAAGGGCAAAGTTGTAATTTTGTCGAAAATGTCAAAAATGACATTCGAAGTCATTGCAATTTTAGACTGTGGTATCCATGTTTTATGCTTCTTCTTTCCTTTTTAGATTGTATTATCATTTTAGTTTCTGCATTTCTTTATTTATTCCTGTTTAGGATGACTTACCTCGGTGAGTTAAAGGCAAGTGTCATTGCACCCGATTTCAGATTGTGACAGCAATAAATGTTATAAAACTAAATATTCTACACGAAATGAAAACTTGATAATGTGTCCCTGTATGGGTGTGAATTACTATATTGTGGTTGCTTGTATATATTACATTTACCAGATTAGCCATGTGACCATATTTGTATACTGTTGTTGCCTATATTGATACTGCACTTGCTTTTTCTTTGTTGAGTACGAGGTATCTTCAGGCGGCTATCGACAGATTTCGGCCAGAAGATCACTGATGGATCAAATTCAAGGGTGAGCTAGTTCTTTTATGCTACCATGGATTCATTTAGATTCTCGATCCATTTACTTCGGAGTCAAATATTTTTAGACATTGATGAACTTAGGACTTTTTGGAGTTGCATCCCTTATTTTAGATTATTGATACAGTTTTATTACAATGACTTTCAAGTTTTAGGGGGGTAAATACTGCACTATTTTTAGATTATTCTTTTCAATTTTATGAAAACTCAACTCTTGATTGCTATTATTTAAACTTGTTTTCACATGCTATTTCTTGTTAGTATGCATAGTTTGGTTGTAGAAATGATTCTCAACTTAGATGCCGATCACGGCAAGTTGGGATCGTGACACTAAGATCCAGTTTCCAAGAGATTAACCTAAGGGAGAAGAATAAATTACTCTTTGACAACCTAATTTCCGCAGCTTGATTAAACAAATAATGTATTTCAAAATTATATACTCTTATTACTTTGACTTGAGCTCAACACGACAAAACTTGCCCGACTAATAATTTGTCTATTAGGATCTTAATGATGTATACTTACGAAAAAGAAATTGAAGAAAATAGCATACCAAATGTATCATTTCCAGCTTGTAATTAAGTTGGTCAACTTCTTTCCTTTTCACCTAATAATATATAATAGCTTTTCTAGATAAACCAAAGCATAGACTTTTATGTACAACTGTTGACTATACTATCTAGGTCAAGAGAATGTTATTATAATATAAAGTTTTATTTGAAAATAAGAACAAAGAATAACTCTCCATGAGGAGCACGCAGGAGGAAGACTTTGAAAAAAATTATAAGGTGGACGACTTGAAAGTGTTAACATGGTTGACTTGAATAGTAGTGTCACATAAGAGATAGTGGACATCTATAAAATAATTATTTTTAGGAAAATATTATTATGTCCATTTTATTTTACTTGATTCATATTGACTCGATAATTTTCTTTAGAAAATGTTTATTAAAAACTTATATTACTAATTATATTTTGAAAATTTCAATTTGATTCCTAGTAATCCTTACTCCTTAGTAGGAGTGACAAACAAGCGGGTTAAGCCGGATATAAGGGGATCAAATATGAGTTAAGTAAAAATGGATAAAATACCCAACTTGACTAATATTTTAAATGGGTAAAAACGAGTTACCCAATGGATAATATGGGTAAATACGGATACCCATATTATAATAGGAATCATGTTAAAAATTTCAAAAATAATTATCGAATTTTTAATAATTTTGAAAAAATAATTATTGACCAAGGAGTCCTTAGTCATTATATTGGCTAAAGCTACAGCTAAGTATAGCACAAATTGGAAAAGAAATATTATAAAACGTACAAGTGTGACATCAAAGAAAAAGGCATTTAATGATTATAGCATTAGTTCATGCTTGAATTATGGAAGACTAGATTCTTTTTTGAAAAAGAAAAAACAAAGTCAGTCCAACAAGTCTTTGTTAATGCCAAATTAGATGCTCTAACAATCTCCAACTAAGGTTGCATTACATTTGGTGGTGGAAATCAAATATTTTCACTTATTAGGTTCAAGTTATGAATAAGTAGAGACTTTGAACCTATTGATCCTATCTTTCTTTTCTGATTATATATTTCCCTTATAAAACTTTAGTAGAAGTATAACAAGAAGACAAGTAATAATAATTGTAATAATAGTGGAAGAGTTGATTAATTAGAGTTAATTTGTGCAATGGTGGCAGTAAGCTAAACCAATTAAAGGGGAAATGATTTTAAAGAGTGACACCCAGAAAAGGTCATTTATATGCACGCGTCCCCAATTTCTGTGTCAACCTGAAGGGCAATTGTATCAACAATAACAATGACAAATTTCCAGACTAATTAAAACTCTTAAAAGGTGATATCTGATACTCTTGTATTTTAATATGCAATGCAGAAAATAAAATTTAACCAAAATATATATAACAATCTGAGTTCACAGAATTTATTATGTGTCTTTAAGGAATTTAATTTCCTTACTGTATTCAAGGTTTGTGGATTATCTTCTTCCAGGATAAAACAGATTAACAATCACAGAAGTAGCAACACGTCAAACTCTTGTAATTTTCAGCGAACTAGCAATAGTTTCACATAGACTCGAGTTTTACTTTGTAAGAAAATATATGCAGAAGAAAAGAAAATTTTCATGTTTGAAAAATGCAATTATAGCCTCTATTTATTGGCAGTGTTGGGTGCGGATCTACTTGTTCAGAACAAGCATGATGTCTTTTGGGAACAAACATGTTTGTTCTGAAAGAACAATTATGTGCAATAGTTAAACTAACTTCGCGTATTAATTTAATTAATAAATAATCCGTACATTAATTTGATTATTAATAAATAATTTATTAATTAAATAATAATTAATAATTCACAAAAGAAAATATCGGCCGAAGCTGAGCGAGCAACGACGACGGCACAAGGAGGTCCTCTTTACTTAACTCTTTAAGAGTTAGAGGAAGTATTTCCTAATATAAGAACAATAATTTTCCTCTTCTATTTTACCGACGAGGGAAACGTGACTCTTCATTTCCCTTTACTTGATTACTCTCTACATTTTTATTATTTTTTTAACCTTTATTTCTCAATTTACACTAACTATAAACCCAACAATATCTGATATCTTTGTTCTTTATTTAATTTTCACATTTTTTGGGATAAACGTCATGTTTACTAGGTAGCAAACCAGACATTCCAAGATGTTTTTTTTTTCTTTTTTTGTTGGTGACGATGTTTTTAGATGAACCTAGAAGTTCTTCGGTCTACATCATGTGTTGGAGACAAGTAGATAAAATTAATTGGTGAGCCGAGGTGGGGACTAAACAGATTAAATGGAAGAAAAATTATGAGAAATGACAAACACTTTGGTTGTTATGTAATTTAATTATGAGTTTAAATTTTGGTGTATTGTCAGTGTACCTAATTTTTATACTATCAAGTAATATTGATATGCTATTGCACGTTACTAAGAAGTATTTTTTATAATATTTATTTATTTACTTAAATTTTTTAAAAATAAAACACAATTATTATGTTTTCTCTGTCTTTTCTACTTCTCTACGTTTCACTCTCTCTCTCTCCCTTCCTCTTTCCTCTTTGTCAAATAGTTTAGTTTTTTTTTTATTGACTTCTTCACTATAATCTATCTTTTTTTTAATTTTCTACAAGCAAATACATCCATTTTTTTCTTCTTCACTATGTAGTCTTTATGTTGACAAATGAACATGACGGTTGAAATAGAATAGGCAGTCAATCTTCATCAAGTAATTAAGGGATGCTTCTTCTTCACTATGTAGTCTTTAGTACATTCTTTTTTCAATACATAAAAATTGCATTTTTATATCTACAATCAAAGCTAACCTTTTTATATATTTTTTAATTTTGTTTATTGATTCTAAAATTTATATTTCTTCAATAAATTAAGTATTTTTTGAAGTGTTCGTTTCATTTTTCTATTATTGTATTTTTCATAACAGATGAACAATCTCGTGAACAACTCCAACATCTTCCATCTCTTTCAAATCTTCTTTTTTATTACATATTTTATTAGAATTATTATTATTATAAATATGAATGTCATTGTTATCCCGAAAAATGTTCGACTCTTTTCGAAAATGGGATTCGATGCCCAATCGATTTGAACACAAACCCAATTCCCGAGAATTTGAATGAAAACAACACCTTAAGAAGAAATTAATCACTCAAGATAGCCGCTAACATGCGGTCGACCCGACGATTAAATTGTTTGAAAATATATTGACTAACTTTTGAAAATATTTGACTTGATTTGAAAATGTATTGACTTAATTTGAAAAAGTTGACTGGATTTAAAGATTTGATTAAACTGGAAATAATTAATTAAACTTGAAGAATTGGTTAGACTTGAAATAATTAATTA
>DF359480.1:6160-16301 GCA_000787875.1 Solanum virginianum
GGTTGTTGTTGTTGTTGTTGTTGTTGTTGTTGTTGTTGTTGTTGTTGTTGTTGTTGTTGTTGTTATTATTATATTTGAGCCATTGGATTTACCATACATTTCACGTACTGACGTCTTTGGTGCTGCATCGTTTCATGATGCAAATACTAGAGATAGAGGACTTCAGCCTGCGCACCGTTGAGATCTGGATTGTACGCCTCAGAGTTGGTGAGCTCTCCTTAAATTTCGGAGAAGCCCTTTTTACCTTCTGTCTTTTATTGAGTACTATTTTCATTTGAGATACTATGGCCTATCATGACACTGTTTGGATTGTTGATTAGAGGCTTAATAGATGTTGAGGGAGTGATTTCTTAAAAAGTATTGTATAATTTCAAATTTTGTTCTTTTGAAACTGTGAGTGAGTTTTCATTAATAAAATTGTACCTTTTTAAGTTATTTCTTCCGCTGCTCACTTAGGCATGATTTCCACATCGGAAAAGAGAGGGAGAGTTCTGGGCTATTTAGTGGTGGGTTNTGTTATATACTGAGCTGAGAGTGAGTTGAGGAGTCGAGGTGAGCCTTTTTTTACCTTCTATCTTTTATTGAGTCCTATTTTCATTTGAGGTGTCTATGACCTGTCATGACACTGTCTGGATTGTTGAGTAGAGGCTTCATAGACGTTGAGGGAGTGATTTCTTAAAAAGTATTGTATAATTTCAAACCTTGTTCTTTTGAAACTGTGAGTGAGTTTTCATTAATAATATTGTACCTATTTGAGTTATTTCTTTCGTTGTTGAGTACGATGTGACGATGAAGCCAAGTGGTTCGCTTGGAGGCTAGCAATAGTCTTCATGTGCTAGCCACGCCAAGAGTACCCTCACAGGGCATGACATTCTTGGAGTCCACTATGTTTTCTTTTATAATATTCTTTGCATTTACAAACATTTGATTCAATTAAATATACACGTCTTTTGGATTGTTGAGACATGACTATCAAATTTCTAAAATCAAAATATACTTGTAACCTGTAGGAATTAATTGCATGGACACTCGGTATGCTTTTGACAGAATGTTTAGATTTATGGAATATCTTTATATTTTCTTGTCCTACATTTTACATACACTAATAAGGACTCGATTGATAGTTGAATAAGAAATAAGTTGTTTATATATTAGTCTTCATATATATACATTAATAATTTTTTATAACTAAATAGAAAATAAGTTATTTATGTATGAAATTACTACGGTGGTGATTGACAATCCGCATAACTAATACATATATAAGTTATGTTTAAATCTATTTATTATTTTATGCAGGATATAAGATAGAATATAACTAATAGTTGTATAATTAATCTCTAAATAACTAATTCCTACATAAATAATATATAAATTCACTAATAAGTACGTAATTTTGTTTTTTGTACTCAGTATGCTTTCCTTATAGCTGAACTAAAAAAGAAGATCTTAATGATCGAAAAAAATCACTAGTCATGATAAGTTTATCTATAACGATGCGAATTACATTTCTCAGCTATGAAGTAGTCGTTAAAAGTCAAATTCCTTGTGAAATATACTTCTTGATATCCACATTCATAACATTAATATTTCAATATTTTGCATGACAAAACAACCCAAACAGCAAATTAAATTTTATAGACAAAACAAAGTGGAATAATTATGGCAAAAGTATCCTTTTATTTATGAGTAGCTACAAATATTACACAAGCATATATATACTTAATCGACTCCATTAGCTAGAGACCTTATAACACATAATTCCTTTAATTATTCCTCATCACACATCATCTATGTAATATATCAATTAATAGAATCTGAATGTACCCTCAACTCAACGATTCAATTTTAGCTCTTTTGACACAAAACATAAATATCTCTCTCTTATAATATTCCACTTGTTCTAACGTGTGAATTCTTGTGCTCTTCCTTCTTAGGAATTGTGACAATAAGCATTCCATTCTCCATTGTTGATTTCACTTTATCAACCCTAGCATCCTCCGGCAAATTAAAAACAGTTGAAAACTTGCCAATTTTTCTCTGAAAATGGTGCCAATTGTCATATTCTTTTTGTATTATTTTTTTCTCCCCACTAATCTTTAAAACTCTATCATCTTCCACTTGGACCTTCACTTCTTCTTTCTTGTAACCATGTAAATTTGCTCTTAAAACATATGACTCTGGAGTTGCTTTATAGTCAACTTGAGCTGGAAATGGAGGTTCATGTGGGAATGATAGAGCGGGTGCTAGGAGAGATGGAGGGGCTTTGAGATAAAATTCATGGGAGGGATTGTAAGAATTCTTCTGACCCCAACTTGTTTGAGATTGATGTGTGATTCTTGTTATTGTTGGTAGTGGATTAAAAAGATTTTGTGGAGCCTAATTTGTATTTGGTGGTGGAATATTATAAAGATCTTGCTCACCTTGATTTGCTTTAAATTGATTTATTGTTGTTGTTGTTGGATCATAAAAATCAAGATAATCCTGATTTTTTTGGGATTGATGCGTAGTTATTTTTTTTGGTGGAGAATTTTGCACACGGCGTGAATGATTTTTGCGACCGATAAATAGAGGCATTAAAGACATTTTTTGCAGCACACTTAATTTGTTTTGGAATAAGAAAATGTTTTAGGGAGAAAATATAATTTGATACAATGAGTTGCTTGATGATCAGTGTTATGGCGTGGGGTATGTATTTATAGGGAAGACTTTTGAGAAATGGAATCTTCTTTGACGTGTATTTGACAAATTCTTAGAAGGATGGGAAATATAAACTATGTATTAACCACGTCAAAATCATGTACCTTATTAGTCTCAAGTGGCTTTTCAAATATTTATTTTTTTAGTCTCAACAATATAAAAAATATCTATACAGATCAGTTATTGATTGAGAATAAATATTTGGTCAACTGAATATTGAGGTCTGTTTTAACATAAAAAGAGTGAATTTGTGAAAAGATAATAGTTTAGGTAGGTAAATAAAATAATGGATAGTTAAGGTATGAAACTTGCCAAGAAAATAGTACTCCATTTGTCTATCTTTATTTGTCTCATGTTGACTTGGCATAGAGATTAAAAAAATAATAAATAATAAGATAATTTTACCAAATCACCCTTTGAATATAATAAATTCAATATCTTGAAAAATAAAATAGAAAAATAACTATAATTAATGATAAGGCCAAATTAGGAACTAAGTGTAAAATTATCTCTTGATTTCATAAAATGGACAAATATTGTTGGACATTCCAAAATATACAGAAGACAAGCAAAGATGGACAAAGAAAGTAATTTTGGACAGATAAACAAAATGATGGATAATCATGATGTGTAACTCACAAAAAAGTAACAATTTAATATATAAAGAGAATAATAGATAAATATACAATACACATTGTTATTTTCCTAACACACACAAGTGTACACGGTCTCACAAGTAATACAATGACCCCAAGTAAGGAGCCAGGTTGTCGAACCCAAGGGATTTAAATGTAATTCCTACTTTCTCTAGGTTATCACGTTTATGACGCTTTTAGTAAAAAGAGTTGTCGTTCTATGAAAAATAAATTGTAAAAGAAATAACTTCTAATAACTAATATGACTTTCACACAAGATATCAATTAAAAATGCAATTCCAAGGTTCTAACCGTCACGACTTTGTCTAGTCTTAACAATATCTCTCTACGGCTGGTTTCATGACTATTGATTCACGGGGTTTAATATACTTGAACAAGGTTGCACGCCTCTACCGGCCTACCATTATTGACTGCCTAACTACATCGTTGAGCGGGGATAGACAGACCAATAAAAATGCATTAAAGCTATCTTCCCGTATATGAACCAAGCGGGGTGTAAGAGTAGTTGTCACAGGTCTCCCTTACACGAATCAACCTAGTTTCCTAGTATTGAACAAGCTCCCTATGCTATTGTGTTCTATCCACTCCAACATCTCTCGAATCTAGAGTGGACAACAAATTTACTCTATATTTGGCCAGACTTTGAATTATAGATATAAATAACATAGGAATAATCGAAAGAAACCATTCATAGATGTCAAAAGTTAAGAACTACACATAGTCTATGGCTACAACCCCAGAATGCTACTTTTCTTTCTTTTATGAATGAGCCTTTGTCACCCATTTTATCCATTAAACTATCCATTTTTAAATAGTTAATATGGATATCCATTCATTTTTTACCCATCTTATACGGTTGAGTGTCTAACCTATTATATTTAATAAGTGTTAATTTGAAGAGCAAATTTCATAAATAGAAAAGAGAAATAAGTTAATTATACTCCTTGATTAGTCACAATTTGTCTAATTATGTATCATAGCTGTAGTTTCGTTTGTTATGAGTATTTGTATTTGTATATTTTGCTTGCGAATATTCAAATAGAATGAGTACATATAAATTTTGTATATATGGATATAAGTTTTTCTTAACCTCTTACACATTAAATATATCATCAAATTGTATACAAATAGCTAATAGTTATACAAGCAACCTTATTGGTTGAGGAAAAGGAAATCCCAGTGACAAAGCACTTTAATTTTGCCTTTGAAAGCTTAGACGGAAGAACCATAATTAGAAGTTTCGAGTTTGAACCTCAAGAATATAACCGTTTTTGTAAAGAGTGTTATACTACTGCACTTCTGTGGGGTTTTCCCCACGCTCTGGTTTAGTCAAAGCAAATATGAAATATTCTATGGTAAAAAATGGCGATAATCATGTTGTTTTTTTCATAGGTCTTCTTAACTCTCATTTTAGACATTTTTTTTAGTGCAACGAATTTTACGCTAAAGATATATCATCTACTAGTCCAAAAATCTATGTTGCTCGAATCTTCAAAAATGTTAATAGGTTCGTGTCGGATTCTCTAAATATATTGTATTTTTGGAGAATTCGACACGAATGATGCAATATCGAAAGTGAAGAGTCTGCGTAACTTAACCAAAAGCAACAACGATAAATATATCTAGTGTCCACAAGAAGAGTCTAGAATATTGGAAAATATATGCATTCAAGACTGTTTTTGATTAAATAGTCCACAATCCAGTCACAGATAATATTCAGCTTTGAGGTTTAATTTTTGTCTGAATATCCAGTGTGTGATCTCATATATTTGTTATGATCAGTTCACATCAACTATTTGTTACATAAACTTATGCTTTGTAATTAAAGAACTTAGTTCTGATGAACCTGATACAATACTCTACCTCCGCCGATCTAAAAGATCCACAAGTGATCATGCTGAAAAATGGTGTGACATTACAAAACTAGAAACAAGAGGAAACATGAAATGCATGTAGAAAAGATGATGAACACTTGAGAAGAGAAGGTGCATTATTAGGACCATAAAAGACCATAAAACAAAACTATGTACATCCACATGTTTATTCACTTTTTACAATTTAACCATAAATACTATTGTACCATTGAGGATAAGGAAACCCTAGCAACAACAAAGCACTCCGACCATTGAAAGTGATGAAGACCACTTTAACTAAGTGTTCCAAGTTCAAGTTTGGAAATGAAATCGTTGCAAGTAGGAAGGTTTTACCTCCCATAATGGGATTTCCCAGCGTGAATCCAAATTAGTTAAGCTCCAAAATGAGTACTAGCCATTGGGTGGGAAAAAAAAATCGAAGAACCACTAGGTTGTCAAGGACAAACCTAAGAAAGTGGGTGTCTCCTAAGTTAATTGTAAGGTTGTTCAAAACTGAACCGAAACCGATTATCTGAATCGAAAAATGTTGTTGGTTTATCGATAGTGGTTATTGGTTTAGCAGTTTCAGTAATAGTTTACATTCTTTTTTATCACTGGGTTATTGGTTCTTAACGGTTTTAGGTTTTTTCTTAACATGTTAACTGATAACCCGATAATAAATTAATAATCATATTTGTACTATTTGATATATAAAGTCCTTGATAGTTTCATACTTTTACTTTTTACTATCTCAAACTCTCAGTTATTCTACAATATGATAGTGTTTGCTTTTTAATAAAATGCAAATTTTCAACTCATGTGTATGGTTCATTCTATAATGATTTAGCATATTTACAAACCGATAATCGATAAGTCGAACAGATAAACTTCAAAACCGAATCGAACTGACTGCTATAGAGCCCTAGTTGATTGTCCTTCCAGCTGATCTTTGTTTATATTTTGAGACTTTTTTCATTTTTTGGATGTAATCAATTTCATGTTTAAGACAGTCTAGTCTAGTCCAGTCCATACACATGCACAAATAATGATTATATAAATGCATTATAGGTATACCTACTCTCTCTTTTTTTCCCATCTGCCCTATGTTTAAGTATAATTTGTCTCTAGTCCATGGTCTATAGTCTTTTATTATGACAGGTAATACTGTCAGCCTACTCAGTGGCTCAATCTCAGTATTGGCAACATTTGCTTAACCCCTGGCCATAAGTTTGGTTATCCCTGCAGATTCAAAAAAGATGACTGAAACATTCTTTGTAACAGTGTCAGAATAATGTGTTAATTATCACAGCTAGCATCTTCAAGAGAAGAACTCAAGACTTCAGTCTCAAAACATATTCAACTCCAGATTGAGGATTTGAAGTTTATGAATTTCTATGTGATGATTTCAAGTGAATAATATCTTTAGAGGATGTTGTTGTTACATATATAGAGACAAATTAATGTTTAGGGCTTTGGGGAAAGTTATTGAATTCAGGTGAACCAACAATCGACCGTCTAGATCCACCCTAAATACGCTATAGTTAAATGGGTCGTCCAAGCGCATTTTTACTCTCAAGGGTACAACCAGTTCAGTGTTAAGAACCTTAAAGATCGAATTCATCAAATTTAAAATGAAAAAGCCACAGCCCCTTGTGCCACTCGGTATGACTTAAACGGCGTGCACCTGTATGTGTCACCAAATAGGTTGAATCAAAGAGCTAGCACAATTCTCAAATGCATCACCAAATATGTTGTGAACCATGGGACATGACCACCCTTTTTATAGGAGGGAAGCAAGAGTGGATATACCAAAATACATAAAATCAGAAAATTACAACTTTATACTCAGCGGCGAATTCAGAATTTTCACTATAAAATGTAGCGCTTGAGATTGGGCTTGAAGTTTATGACCCAAATGTACACTATAATATGACTTGAGATTGGTCCTGAAGGTTTGATATATATGGTGTTTAGTTGATACATTTCCCGGTTACTTTTTAAAATTGATACCTTATCCATCTTCTATTATTTTATTTTGTATAATTACAATAAAATGAAAATGTGATTTGATGTAGTGCTGTGGCATTTAAATTGAATGATGTGCACTCCATATATATCGAGAGAAGTTATTGTGATGGTTGATTATGAGTGGATTGTTTGTGAATTTCATCTCATACCCATTCATCTATTTCATGCATATTTGCATTGGTTTCAAATATTGATATAAGTGAAATGATGAAAATTGGGACCCAGGTCATAAACGGTCGAAATGTGATGTCGAGGTCTTTGCCGGCGATATTAAATGATATGTTTACTTGTTTAACTTTATACAAGTTTAAATATTTACTGTGCACACCCAAAGTTAATAACCATACATATCAGCTAATACCAAATCAAACGGCATATTTATGTATTATATCTTTTAATTTTAACGTTTAGAAGCATGCACCTTCTATACATGTAAAGTCAAAGTATGAATACAGACTTTTACTACATCCCACCCAAAACAAGCCCCTTTGATCTTCATGGTGTTAAAGATCTCTTCTATCCATTAAGGTTGAGCATGTCTTTTTGTGTCTCTCTATGTATGCACAATATATACGTACATAGTGCTTTTTTTTATACCTCATGATGTATAGACTTTTACATGATAATATTAAATTGCATTGATTTTCTAACCATCTTTTTCAGTACTCCCCTTATAACTTATACCTGACCTTATATGACAAATCAACTAAGTGACTGCAGATAAATGTCAATCTCATCAATAGAATTATCACTGAAAAATATTTCCAACAGTATTTACACTATTATCAAAATCTCAGCTAACATCTGTCTACTTTGGGCCAAACCTGCACAATTTTCTCGAAAGACCTCACATAATTAAGTGTATCAAACACTTCATAACTATGCACACACAACAATTTCCCCCTTAACTAAGTTTCACGTGATGCATTACTATTCATGGTATAATTTGGGATCGGACCGTACGCCATCACTCTGTTATCTCCATACTCATCAATCGGAACCATGGACTATGATAGCACTCATATATTGACCTAATCCAACAGAAAACAACTCAAATTGCTAGCTAGGCATTTCATCAAGCAGGTAATAGGCAAATGTGCACAATTAATAAAAAGGTGCTAGATTAAGAAAATATTTATCATTTATAGCAATAACAATTTATTTTCGCTTAACACTTATAATATATTTATATTGAATGCGTAAAACACTTTTAATACAAGTGCAGATTTATCATAGTATTGCTATATATTGCTATAAATGGTAATAAATAAAAAGTATTGCTAAAATCAGTAATTATTTATTAAAAAAGATTCGCGTAAGTAATTTTACCATTAACTAGCAAATACATAACAAAACAAGTAGAATACTGGGCTTGAGGTTTGAGCTTTATGACCCAAATGTACAATATAAGATGACTTGAGATTGGGCCTGAAATGAATGTTGGACCTGTGTTTTCAATTTTATGACCCAAAAGCAAGAGAAATACGACTTTAGAGTTGTAAATGTGTTCATTGTTTTATGAAAAAAAACTTACGTGGATAAGCAAAAATATACTAATTAATTAGCTAACATAGCTATAGTTTGAATTAATACGACTCGCGGTAAACATCTACCAGTAATAATATTTTGAGTTTTGTATAATTCGCGTAATTTATACAAACATTGTGCGCTCAAATAGTATACTAAAATATATGAACACTATGAATTATCTGGTGTGCACGAATTGTATAGTGAAATATACAAACATATACAAAAATCGTGAATTATATAGCAAACTATTCAAATGTATACAAATGTTATGCGAATTATACAAACACTACTATAACTATAGTTACGAAATTGAGTATAATTAAACTCTATAACTTTGCCATTTATGAAATTTGCTCTAATTTACATAGTTTCATAGAAAGGAGGAATAAAATGTTGGTACAATATTAGTTGTTAATTATTTAAGGTCATTAATTAATGTGTATCCTTTAGGTGTTAAAAACACCAAACTTAACATTTATAGTACCATTTGATGTGAATTAGGAAGGATTGATCGGAAAAATATGAATCAAGAACTAAATCTTTAATGTTATCCATAATTGTCAATAGAAAGAAAGAACTAATATTAAATAACAATTAAATGATGGGCTTGGTGTATCTCTCGATTTTGTCATTTGAATTGATATTCCTTTCGTTATAAAAGTGATTTACAAACTAATTCAAAATTTTTTTTTTTTCATTTTCTTTAGAAGAAAAGAATATATGTGAATCATTCGTGTAACGATGAGAGTATATATGAGCTATATTTATAACGAAGATTATATCAACTCTAAGTGATAAAGTTTAGAAATATATTTTATTCTTTTTCTGATTCATTTTCCAAAATTGAATTAGGATTCAATTTATTTCTAAATAAGTATTCTCTTAAAAATCATCTCGAATATCCTATAAACTTTAGGGATATTCACAAAGATAGATCGATCATATCAAGATGTGGTCGTACTTCTCTTGATAAATAAATACTTCAAGAAGATTCATAAAATTCTTTCATGCAGATTAAATAAATCTCAAGGAGATTCAAATCATCCTAGTTTGAAAAATACACTACTAAACGTCTTCAAATCGTGGAGAAAATTTAGAGAGGGGAACAGAACCTGGTGAACCGGGCGTACTATTTCCCAACCTTCTGTGAACTTTTCTTCTCTTATGATTTACCTAGAAGAGGATTTCATAATTCCAGAGGCACCCAAGTCATCCTTACTTCATCTTCACTTCATCCTTATACAAATAATTAATACCAAAATTACGTAATGAATGAAGTTTATGTATATATGAAATTCGCACTCTTCGAAAAACAAATACGTAATGAATGAAGTTTATGTATATATGAAACTCGCACTCTTTCAATATTTTAGA
>DF359480.1:16349-61997 GCA_000787875.1 Solanum virginianum
TCTTTCAATATTTTAGATATGAAACTAAGAGAAAAAGATATAGTTTAGCTGTGTTTTAACACCTTACTCTCTCTGCGAATAAAAAATACTCCCTCCTTTCTATTTTATGTGGTACAATTTTCTTTTTAGTCCGCCCCCAAAAAAATGTCACCTTACTAGAATCAGAAACAATTTACCTTTAAAATTCATCTTTTACCCTTAATGAAATGATTTTCAATCACACAAATATCTATAAATAATGTTAGACCATAAATTTTAAAAGTTTTTCTTCTTTCCTTAAATACCGTGTCAAATCAAAAGATGTCACATAAAATGGGACAGAGGGAGTATCTTGATTTACATTGATTTAAGTTATGTCATATAGATTAAATAAAAGGAGATAGGTTACTAGCTAACTAATTTGATTGTTCTATAAACTGTTACCATTAGTTATCTTATATGTAATGTGAAGTACTTTACATTATTAATTAACATGTGACAAACTCATTTACACTATTCCTTCATTGGTCCCATAATGCCCTCAACTCTCCCAAAACCCTAATATAAACATTATATTCTTCAACTACTATTCCAAATACCACTCACTAGAAAAAGAAAAAAGAGAAAAAACCTCACATAAAAATCAAAATCCATGGAGAAGATTGAAAGAGATCAAGCTCTTGATTTCATGAATGTGGAGTCCTTCTCTCAACTTCCTTTTAGTCGACCTGTTAAAAAAAACTCCATTAGGCTTTTCGGTAAAGAATTTAGTGATGGTGGTGATAGTATTAATCCTATGACTACCATCACTATATCTGAGTCCATTGACAGTAACCATTTGCATGATAAACCTAAACCAAGTAAGATGAATATTTCTGAGAATCGTTTCATTAAAAAAAATCGTGTCGATAAGAATGATGAAATCAGCAGGAAATATAAATGTTGCTATTGTTTTAAGTACTTTCCAACTTCTCAAGCTCTTGGGGGCCATCAAAATGCACACAAGAAAGAACGTCAAAAAGCCAAAGGAGCTCACCATCAGTCTTCAAGAATGCATGGTAAAATAAAGAATTTTTATATAACTTTTATTTTTGGTACGCCGAAAAATATTTTTCAAATAATCGAAAGATTAAAAGGAGGAAAATAATTTTCTTCCCTTATTTTTTTCTATCTTTGATAATAATATTTTTCGAAGAATATTTCCTCTCACACCAAGCACACACATATATAATGCTCGATCATCATCATTCAATTCAACATGTGATAATATCCTCGTAAATCGTATATATACACATATTATATTATTATTTTGAATACAACATTTGTTTTGATCGACAAAAATAAAAACTAATGAGTTAACAAATCGTCATTTTCTTGGTGAAACAGTTCCGACTATATTTTATGGAAATGGCTATAATGTTATTAGTCCATTGGCCATTCCTCCAGAAGTTCATGATGATCAGAATAATAATGATGAAAAGAAGGGAAAAGTTCGAGATCAAGTGAGTTTAGATTTGCACTTGTAATTAAGGAATATCATAGTATGATTAATTAATTAATTTAAGGAGTTGTGCTTAATTTGAAGAATGTTTGGATGGTACACACAAATCATGTGTTTTCTTGTTGAGTTTGATCAATTTGATGTAAGTTTTATATTATTAATCTAATTTGAGTTGCCTTCTAGCTGATTGTCTGTCTTTTTTTTCTTTTTGATAAAAATATTATTAATATCAATGGACGTTATGTACATAATAACACTATGTTGGACAGACCTTGAACACAGTATATCTCATCTACAAGCTATTTTTCCTCTCCCGGGTTGTTACATTTTAGGATAAAAAATTCAACTTATTTAAATTTAATTTAAGTCGTAGCCTTATAGATCCTCTGATGTGCACTTCTTGGGTGATTGTTCTTACTATATTTGTCCAGTGTTGTTGCTTTTGCTGATAGATCCTTCCATTCCTTTCCAACCTGTCTTTTTTTTATATATATATTATTAATTATTTCTCTTGTATATCTAGACAGTTATGTATAATAACAACAATAACATATCCAGTAAAATCTCACAAATGAGGTCTGGAGAGGGTGAAATGTATGCAGACCTTATCATTATCTCATAGAGATAGAGAGGTTATTTCCAGAAGACCGTCAACTCAAATATATCAGCCCCAAAAGCAGAAAGTACTAGATACAAAAATGAGTATAGTGGAAAACAATTGGAAACTCATAAATACAATACAAGTAGCAAAATAAGTGACGGACAATAACAACACAATTATATAATGACACAACTAATCCTACTATATCACAAGGCAAGACAACATCCTACCCCAACTAGCCTTCAACCCTAATACGCGACTTTCATTCATTTCTATCTAAGGTCATGTCATCGGTGATATGAATTTGCGTGTGTCATATCTTGTCTAATCACCTCCCCCAATACTATATCACAAGGCAAGACAACATCCGACCCCAACTAGCCTTCAACCCTAATACGCGACTTCCATTCATTTCTATCTAAGGTCATGTTATCGGTGATATGAATTTGCGTGCGTCATATCTTGTCTAATCACCTCCCCCAATACTATATGTATATATTTAATTTTTAAAATAATTTAACTGTGTAATTTATGTACCTTATATACAAGTTGAACACTTTTGTAATTTCATGCTTTTGAATGTGAGTGTGGTGTTGAGCGTCCGATGGAGAAGGACGACCTTAACTATGCAAAATCTTAGGTAAGATTTAAAAATAATTTAACTGAATTAAAAATTTTATTTTTATCATTAATTAAAATCATGAGTTTAGAGTAAGTAAACTGAATTTTCTCTTAAATTTTGTTTTTGATTAAATACCTTCATATAAAATGAAATGTATATAGTATATTGGATTTTCATATCAATGGACATTAATGGAAAAGGTGTATTCCAAGAATGGATAACAAGGAAATATAGGTTAAGTTTTCTACCTGAAATATTATTTTGTCCTATTTTACTTGATAAGGATTTTTTGTTTTTCCTTTTTTTACCCTCACTATTTAAGAAAATTAAATAGAATTTATTAAGATTTCAATCTATTTAAGTCTTTAAAGAAAAGTTTGAAATTTATTTTTATTTTATTATTGTGTTTAATCCTTAAATCTAAATTTACATTTATAAAATAATTTTTTAATTAAAAATAAGATCAAGGGAAATTTAATGGTAATTTTAGAATTGTAAAAAAAAAAAAACAAATAAAGCAGGTAAATAAAAAGACATATATACTCTAGGAAAAAGTTATATAGTACATACATTACCTTCAAAAAGTAAGTCTAAGGAACTACAAAAAAAAACAAAGATTTGAAAGTATATATTGATTTATTGAAATCATACTTTAGCATATTTTATTTTAAGTAATAATAAATAACAAATACAAGGACATATTTGAAACAGTAGCCCTTCTTTAACAAAAATAATTTATTTTAAAAAATATCACTTTTTATATTTATTACTAACTCTCCATAAATCTAACATCTCATCTGACATATATAAGATTATACAATTCAAAAAAAAATGTTATGTTATACACATAGTCAATTTAATACTATAAAAATTTTAAAAAAAATTATACATGTTAAATTTGTGATACATATTTTGTGAAGGACAACCCTACATTAAAATTATGAAGTTATATCATTGCAAAATAATGACTCCAAGTAATTAATACAATAAGATATTATTTTCAGTACTTTATAATAGTGTATATTATGGACCTATGGTTATGTCTTGATAAAAGTACGATTTGTATAGTTTAATTGACACAATAAATATGTCAAGACGAGTAGAAGTATTTAGATGTATATCACAATAAAATGTGATAAACATTTTAGACAGAGCGAGTCATGAATATTTGTACATACGCAAAAATACAATGACGATTCATTTAATTACTCACCATCTTTACTGCAATAACAACATACCCAGTGGAATCCCACAAATGGGACCCATCTCTATTGCCCTTTGGATAAATATTTTTATCTGACTCTTTAAGGTACTTCATTCGTTCTATATTAATTGGTCACATTTTATTTTACACTATTTTAAAAAATAATGAATAAAATGATCAATTTTATTAATTTACCTTTTATTAATATTGATGTACATCAAAATAGTCACTGAATTAGATACAAACTACCTTACTAATGAACTCTTCAAAAAAGAAATTTTTGAAACTTCTTGTAAGTTTGTTTATGCTTCCAAAGAATATTAAATGTAGGAATACCATTTTGTAAAGCTCCATTAAAAGTGTTTGGAATAGTAGTAAAGATTGGAAAAAAAATCTTAAATATTGGAATTATACTTTAGAATATGAAGTATCCTTTTCTGTCGTGTTAGTTTATTTATATTACTTTTCGCAATTTGATCACGTATATAGGATTATGTACTGAACTTCACTTGTACTTTTCTTTCTTTTGTTCGGTGCAGTGCAGCGAGTGTTCCATCGACTTTGACTTACCTTCAGCTCTGGTCGATCTCCAGCACATCATTTTAGGGTGAGCTATCCTCCTTGCTCGTATTGAATTCTCTCGATCATGAAATAATGTCCTTAGTTTTTAAACATGAATTATTTTATTTATTTATTTTAATTTTGCTACTCTTAGACTTAGTATTTGAGATTAGATGTCCGATGACTTTCAGGTTTTGAGGAACGCTATGTGATAGACTTAGTAGTTTTATTATTTCTCGTTTTTATAAATTTAAGCTTCCGTAGTATCATTGTATTCTATAAGTTGAATGACTAATATAGATTGAGATTTGTATCGTTAGTTCGCCCACCTAGGAGGGTAAGTGTAAGTGTCACTTACGGTCTGTTTTGGATCGTGACAAATTCATCCAAAAGTGACGCTCTCAATATGATTTTCTCCATATTCAGAATTCAAATTCAAAATATTTGATTAAGAGTAAAGTAATTCCACCGCAGTAGCAACCTAACAAGTTAGTTACACTATAAGTAGAGGCTACTAAACTTTTTGAATTGTACCTTATATAATAGTAAAAATAGCAGTAATATATTTCAGATATTTGTATTACACGAAGGACAAACCTACGTTAAAATTATTTATTTTATATCTTGGCAAAAGTACGACTCCGAGTATTTAATAACACACTGAGGTTTTACTTCCATCACATTATTTCTGGACATATGGTTATGCCTGGAGATAATGTGTTTGTTCATTGATACAACGAAGATGAATTAAAATTTTCAATATTTAGAACATATACTTTTACTTATTTTTTTAATATAATTTATTACGTTAAAGTTTAATTTTAAAATATTTAACTAATTCAATTTAATTTATTTTTATAAATTAGTCAAATTAATTCTAAAAAATAAAATTTGATAAATATTTTTGAAATGGAAAGAGTAATAAATACATGTACCTGCAGAAAATATAAAGGCAATTTATTTAGCCACCATTTGTACTGCCTTTTCGATAAATGCTTTGAATTGACTCTTCATAAAATAATTTTTGTACCACCAGTTTATCGTACAGAAAAGGCATAAATACTGTATTAAACTAAGCTTTATATTTTTAATTTACGCACTTTATTTTTTATGATGTGTTATTACCCCTTTAAACAATTTTGGAGTAGAATTACTTGCATCATTTAATTTCGCCTCAGCTTACATTTATGTCTTTCAACATTGAATGTACATAAGTAGGCACTTAAGCTTGTATAAATTAAATAAGTAGACACACATGTCCTACATGACATATACAAATTAGTTCAAGTTAATCTTACGTGATTGTCAAATAGATTATGTGTTTTTACTTGTTCAACTTTATATAAATTCAAGTGTCAATTTGTGCACATTCAAAGTTAGAAACTAAAAATGTTAGCTAAGACTAAATTGAAGTACATTTTTTTTAATCTTTTAGAAGTGTGTGCCTCATATACATGCAAAGTAAAAGTATGCTTGGAGATTTATGCTATTTCCTATGTAGAAATTCATGTGACATAGTTTAATGGTCAAACACATCTCTAGGCCCTTAAACTTGGTCTTAGTATCATTTTGGCACTTTAATTCAATCTTATTTTATTTTAGTCTTTAAATTTTATTTTTTATATTTTATTTTGGCACTCCAACTCAACCATGTTTCATTATAACCCTTCAACTCTATTTTTTATATTTCATTTTGACACTTCTATTCAAAAAATCAACAAAATGAGGCAGAGAATACTTCACATGACAAGACATACATAAAAGGCAATCATGATTATTTTTTAAACACACTTTCCTTGGTTATTTTCTTTTAAAAAAATTATAGGAAAACTCTAACAAGATATTATTTTTTAAAAAAAAAATTGTCTGTTAATTCTTTAAGAATTTTCTTTTGAAAACTAACGGACAAACATTGATATTAAAATAAAAAAAATAAAAATAAAGAACAAATATAAAAATAAAAAAATAAAAATAAAGAACAAATATAAAAATGAAAAAATTATAAAATTAGTAATTGTGTTTAAATGCTAAATAAGAAATAAAGTTAAAAGGTTAAAATAGAACAAAAGTAAAATAAAATATCAAAATAAAAAATAAAGTCAAGTTAGAGAGGTTGTATACGTATTTTGAATTGTCTTTTATGTCATGTCTCCCCTATTTTGTTGATTCTTTGGATAGAAGCGTCAAAATGAAATATAAAAAATAGAGTTGAAGGATTAAAATAGAACAAGGTTGAGTTGAAGTGGCAAAATGAAATATCAAAAATAAAATTTAAGGGTTAAAATGGAATAAAATTGAATTCGAGTGCCAAAATGACATTTGAAGCCAAGTTTAATGGCCTAGAGATGTGTTTGGCCTAGTTTAATTAAATACTCCCTCTCTTTAAATTTACTTATCAAATTTTGACTTACATGCCTATTAAAAAATAAGAATGATTGGTATTGTAACTAGTGAGTTCACCATTTTATTCCAATAAATTGATAGGGTCACATATACTATATATTTACTCCCTACATTTTTCAAAGACATTAACTCAATGTTAATAAATTGAGAATATAATAGGGAAAAAAATTATCCTTCCTTCAATGTCAAAAAGTAGAAATCAAATTAGAAAATATTCGACAAATAAATCCGAATAAACGACATACAAGATTTAAACCCACCCCCCACGCATTCCACCAAACCACCACCACCAACCCACACACCCCAAAGCCCTTCTTCATGGTCCATTTATTAAGGTTGGGAATGAGATAATCATGTCGTTTTTTCCAAGTATATTCGTCTGTCTTTTCGGGTGTAATCAATTCCGCGCCAAGGACAGTCCAGTCCATGCAGATGCACAGATAATTTTCAGATAAAGAGTTGTGCAGTGTTGTTCATAACTTAATGATTAACTATTGATGCCATACCTACTGAAAATTTTGTTTTCAGTACAGGCTTTTATATGATATTATTACATTGCATTCATTTTCTAACCAGTGCTCCCCCAGGCCATATATATTGACCATGTCAGGCAATTTAGTGGCTTACAAACAGATGCCAATCCCATTCAATAAATTAGCATGACTGAAAAATGAGCTCAATTTTCTTTCAAACGAGCCAGCGCAGAGAACAAAATGACTCAAACCTTATGCTAAATTCAGTTGAGAACATTAATATGATGATTGCAGAAACAGATTACGTTACACTCTGATCATAGCAGGATGCAATTCGACATACACAACCTAAACGACGACTATTTGAAAGCAGCACAATAATGTGCAAGTAGAACAGGAGTTTTTAACGTGAACCAGAGTACTCAAATAATAACTGAAAGAAAGTAAAGGGCTCTTTACTCGCAATTAGCACTGATGAGGATGCAATGATTTACGACCAATGACAAGACATTTTGTTCTAATACAAAGCACTTAGATGCAAGATCTAACAACTATGCCATTTTGGCTATTTACCAAATGTTCAAAATCTGATATCAGTTAAAAACAGAAGCACGACTGTTTTCTTCCGAGTTCAAACAGTCCTATTATTATAAAGGAAAAACTATATATTTTATCAAAAAAGAAGTCGCCAAAGCACAGAACATGCATCTTTTGAATAAACAATTGCTCCAACTATATATAATTTGTTGCAAAATTTGAAGTAAAATTTGGCTCTGATTTTGTGCACCTTGAGTCAATCAGCTGAGCCTTTCATGTTGAACACCAGAAGTATGGACCTCCTCAATACGTCTGGTAAGCAATGATATCCCGTAATGTGATGCACTTGAAGCAGCATAATATGAAGTCACCGTAAGTTGAGTAAACCTTGGAAGTGCATATCCTGTAATGCAAAATTACCCATAAATATGGTCATTAAAACAATTACTCAAATAAGAAAGATGAGGGAATGGGAAAAGATCTTTGATTATTGTCATCAAAGTACTTTCCACTGGATGTAAAATGTAAGTTGGGCCTGCATTTTCCATCAATCTCCAGCCGCTCAATCCTGAGCACATCTAAGCGAAAAATAGAAAAAAGAAGTGCATGGATTTCAATTGAATACCCTTCTTCACCCGCCCTAAACAACATCAGTTTAGCAGGCCCATTCACGTATCTTCCACAGAGTACCGACCCCAGCCCTATGAGCTAACCTGTCCCCTGGATACAATATATTGTTCGGGAAAGGTCCAAATATACCCTCATACTATGTAAAATTGAGCATATTTTCCCTCGGTTAATACTTCAATTCACTTATGCCCTTACCGTCAAATACTTGGTCCAAGTACGCCCTTATTTTAAATTGTTCTCCCACTTAAGTACGAGATTAATTATTCAATGAACACATATTTCACCACACCGTCGCTTCAGACATAAAAAGCGAGAGAGCTATGCTTTGCTTTGCTTCACCGCTTACAGCGTGAAGTGCTCAATTACAACAACACTGCCACGTGGGGCCAAATATGTCAAGATTTGGTGCTAATTGACTATTTAATCTCATAATTAGGTCATGTGGGGAACCAAATAAGGGCGTATATGGACCAAGTATTTGACGGTAAGGACATAAGTGAACTTAACTACTAACTTAGGCCAAATCTTCTCAATTTGGCATAGTATGAGGTATACTTGGACCTTTTCTTCATCATGTTTCAAATTGATGCTAAAAAACTGAGTCTAGTAAACATGAGATATGTCTACGATTCCCCAAATTTAATGTTTCTGAATATTTTGGATCCTTGATTGTGCCTGACATGACACTACTGTTCACTGACCACACCTCTTATTCAAGTGCTCAACATTTCTTATCATGACAAGAAGATGCACATATCTTGAAGAAGACGATTAACCTTAGCATAACAGAAAGCTTGCTCAACAATGATCTGAAACTAACAATTCTGAATATATGGCATAGATTCAACAAAATACGGGTGCCAAAACATGTGATATTTTTCTATAAGAAAAAAAGGGGCACCTAAACTGTAGAAGACATAAATTTTGTGCACTTGTCCACTTTGACATTTAGCTGTAGGGAAGGAAATGGTGATTCAATTGTTTTTTTTGGTTACTAGTTCACATGATTTGAGAATGAACTTGTCAACCACATGACCACAGAACAAACAGGTGTGATACAGACTTTTCTTCTCTCCGAGAATTATTTCAAGTTGAGGCTTGTCTATGTTTCCATTAAGTATCCTACTTTTACATAAAAGGATAGCAAGCGATGTGGAGAAAGGCGTAAATGTTTATGTAATAATAGGAAGTTCTGAACTTCCATAGTGTTACACAAGATATAAGTAACCAAATATATGTTACTTCCCCACTATCCAATGCACGGCTTTAACATGGCCACCTAAGTAACCAAATATATGTTACTTCACCACTATCCAAAGCACGGCTTTAACATGGCCACCTAAGATATTAATCTTGAGCATGATTCTTTAACATGTACATTTATAAGCAAACTATCATATTAGGGGAAACCCTTAATGCAATTTTAAAACAACAACATATCCAGTGGAATCCTACAAGTGGGGTCTGGGGAGGGTAGAATGTACGCAGACCTTACCACTACCTCATAGAGGTAGAGAGGCTGTTTCCGGGGAACCCTCGTCACAAAAACCCATAAGTAGAAGAGCAGGGAATTGTATACATTGACTAAAATCCGAGACAAGCTGTTTCCTAGGAACCCTTGTTTCAAAAACCCTTAATGCAATTTTGAATTAATCAAATAAATAATTGGCGCAAATTTCATTAAGGAATTGATATTCCAACCTTATGCAGTCAAATGAACTTACATCAAATGGGAAGGGGGTTATTATATTCACATAGAAGTGGTCTTAAACTATACACGAAGTTAATTTGAATATCTATTGAGAGTAAAAGCAGGTACATGTGGCCTTTTTTTATCAAAAGATATGGTAAAGAAAAAACATAGAGCAAAAGCTTCTCATTTGGAGAATCCAACTTGAGACAGCCCACTACCAAATAATCTGGAAAAAAAGATGTCATTTAAGACTTCAATTATCATTCAACACTCTTGTTTATTTTATCAAACCAAAACTTTTTTTCACATAAAACTAAGATTACTCTCAAACGATTGTACTTACCAATTTTTCAGATAGACGCACCTTAACAGAGTTAGTAGATGAATTTATAAAAGGGGAGGACATGAAACAAAACCCTAAAGGGATCTTGTTTTCATTTTCATCAGCAATTCAGCATAAGTCATACTTTGACTGTTTAGATATCAGTTATTACAACAACATACCCAGTGAAAGTCCGACAAAGTGGGATCTAGGGAGGGTAAAGTGTATGCAGAACTTACCTCTACCTTGAGGTAGTTCCGATAGACCATATCTCTACCACAAAGGGAGGTTTAAACATCAGTCATTCAATAAAATAAAATGCAACCTGCTGAGCACACATAAATTGGGGCTGCAATTACCTTATTTGGTCGATTAAGTTACGCTTTCAAAATATGACAGGCCAACAATAGAGGGGTTATTTCTGATATACATGACAGTTAACTTCTCACTTGACGGAACATGAAATACAAGACCTTTAGAGAAGTGGTGATCTCTCTAACCAAAAAATCATGTTCTTTCCATCAAAGAAGTAACTGGTGTAAGGTTGAACAGGAGCAAAAGCAGTGCCAAGTTTAAAGAATCAAAGAGATTCTACTCTACATTTGGCAAGAAAGAGATCAAGGTGTGCCATCTTGATTACAGCATTTTTTTAGCATTTATTATAAATTCTGATTCCTTGCAAAATACAGTTGAGGAATGTTCATTATAGAAGTACATAAGCACACTCAAAAATATCACCAACAGTTATACACTTATGTAATCAGTAGATTATAAATTAGTTTATCCTAAATTACTCAAAATACTGATAGGATAAAGTGATATCAAATTATATTAAGACACTAACCTTCAATTACCAACATTTAAGCATTAGTGCATGGGGAAATATTGTTACTGAAAGTTACATATCAAAACCAAAAAGAATGAAAATATATCTGCTGAGTGTCATGGAAACTTCATCATCATAAAATAACATAAGCTAAATTGAAAGAATGAAGATTAGAATGAAATTAGAACTTCACTGAATTACCTCCAAATGCCGCACTAGCAGCAGAGAACATGAGTAGTGGAGGAAGCTGCAAGACCAAAACAACGAGAAGGGTAAAGCTTTAGATATCACATCAATTGTACTCAACTATACATATTGTTGAGTAAAACACAATAATCGAGAATACAATGAAAGGGAGGGAGGGAGGGAGGGAGGGAGGGAGGAAGAGAAGAGTTAAAGAACAAAAAAGTGCATTAGGTGCCTACCCCTATAACAAATGGAAGCCACTTTGGACCCTTTACATGTCTCTGGACAAAAGGAATTCCTGAGAAGTACCAGTGTTAAGACTTCAGCTATGAATTCATAAGATAAAAGAGAGTGAAGTATTAAGTTTATAAGTTCACCAATGATTTACTATAAGGAGAGCAATAACACAGAAGAGATAATTAATTAATCATGCCTGTATTGAAACCATGAATTGCACTGAGCAGTCCACCAATTCCAGAGCCAGCCTACACAAAGGTTTAAAGAATATTAATTTAACTAGCTGGTAAAGCTCTTCATATTATGATTGCGCTATAACTCTGTTCACTATGGGTTTATTAGCCTTGTCCAGCTGGTTTCAAAAATTATGATTAGTAAACTTAATCTTTGAGTAAAGGATAGTCTTTCAGATTTTCAGGTGGAAGACATATGGAACTCTTTCAGGGGTTACAATAGAAACTTTCCTCTGCATTGAACTCAACTTACCTTAATTCCAATTTACTGAGAACAAATCCTTGAAGTTTTGGACCTATACAAAACATTCATATAACATTAAGTACTCTTTGGCATCAACCACTTTCGGCATTCACGTGGTGTGATATTTTTGGCTTTGGGCCAAGCCCACACAATTTCTCAAAAGGTCTCACGCCATTAAGACTATCCCTGTACTTTTTTCCATGAGCATAGTCTTGGTCTAGGTTACCAACCTCAAAAGGAGGATTCAACACCTTATAAGTAGCTTACTTTTCTTTTTTATAGCTACAAATATGAACTTTGTTTACGCACACTCGACAATATCCCTATTGACTAAGTTCCATATGATCCATTAACATTCATGGGATAATTTAGGCCTTACACCATCACTAGATCATGTCCCTACTCATCTCGCAGTCATTAGGTTAAACAGCCAAAAGATACACTTAACTATGTATGGATCATTCATGGGCTAATTTAGGCCCTACACCATCACTAGATCATGTCCCTGCTCATCTCGCAGTCATTAGGTTAAACAGCCAAAAGATACACTTAACTATGTATGGATCATTCATGGGCTAATTTAGGCCCTACACCATCACTAGATCATGTCCCTGCTCATCTCGCAGTCATTAGGTTAAACAGCCAAAAGATACACTTAACTAAGTCCCCCCATTAACTAAGTTCCACATGATCCATTACCATTCATGGGCTAATTTGGAACCGAACCTGCACCATCACTACATCATCTCCCTACTCATCCTGCAGTCGTGAGATTAAACGGCTCAAAGATACACATAACATGTGTGATAACCACTTTAGGATAAGCCCATACAGTTCTCCTAATCAGCCTCACACTATTAACAGTAACCAACACTTATCAGTAGCTAAAGTTTCTTTTCAGCTACCACGTAGGACTTTGTTCTCCCACACACAACAACATATAATCCTAAAATATGAGCCAAGACCATTTGAAACATCTCACACTATTAAGAGTATCCACCAGCTTATACGTAGCTTACTTTTCTTTTCAACTACCAATATGGGAGTTTCTTCACAAACACCACCACCATTCAGTTTTGCAATTTGTGAATACTTAGTTAAATTTTAATCATAAGAAAAATTTTGGATAGTTTAAATTTGCAGTTCAAATAGGATACTAACCACCGCCGTGAAATCATGCAAAACAGGAGTAATCGCCCATTCTCCACTTTTCTGCACCCAAATAAAACAGAAACAGCCAAAATTACTAGCTAGGCATTTCATCGAGCATGTAATAGGCAATATGTATACAATTACAAACACACAGAGAAAAAAACAAGTAGAATCTGGTACATACTGAATTGGAGTTCAAGAGAGAGAGGCAACGAGGACATCTAGCAGAGCCGAGTCCAGGTTTGATTGTAGGATCGTGATGGAGATTCCCTCTCTTCAGTTTTTCTTCGTATACCTCTCGTGTTCCCATGTCAACTAATGGAGAAGGCAGGCTTCAGCTCATGTGTAGAAAGAACGACCATATAAGATGATTTGAGACTGGGCTTGTCGTGGATGTTGGACTTGAGCATTATGGCCCAAAAGATGGAAAATAAAATTGACAAAGTATGTTTTCGGCTAAAGCGTTGAACTATTACTTAAATTTCATTATATCGTATTGTTTAAGTTCATTGTATCGTATCGTTTAAGTTCATTGCTAGATACCATAGAAAAGACCCATTTAATGTAATGAGCGATTTGATGTGATTTTGTCGTTACGTTGATATCTTCTTCTCATTTTTTATTTTATTTAGTATTTAATAATTCTATTTTATCATTTACCATATCTTTTCATGTTTGCTCTACCACATACCCTATAATTTCTTGTTGGTTTATCATTTAAATTATTAATGTATGACATTATGTAACGACAGAGAACAATACAATCTGTTCAAACATTGCATTCATTAAAACAATGCAATGCGATGCAATACATTATGATGAAGATGTTGATCTAATTAGATATTTTTTTTCATAAAATAATGATACTCTTTTTACCTTATCAAAGATCAAGATAATTGTATGCACACATCTATTCTTTCGAACTCCACTTGTAAGATTACGTTTAAGTGTATTATTGTAGTTGTTAGATGACAAAGATCCTGTAATCAACAATAACATTGCCAACTTTGATCAATACCTCAAAAGTGTGTATCTTTGTCAAAGCATGGACATCAGGCATCTCTTTGACACTTGGGCGTAATCATATTTCAAAAATATATACATACATTAATGGTATCAAAGATGAAGAAATAATGCTTTAACGAAAATACTACACAGTTACTTCTTGATGGCATTAGAGTAAATACACTACGATGACATCAAGGAGGGGCAACCAACGCTTCAATGAAAAGATTGCTCGATTATAGCTTGATATTGTTAAAGTGTATATACTCCGATAATATTAAGGATGAATAAATAGCAGTTCAGTGAAAACAATATATCAGGATAAATATATTGGCTTAAGTCCAATGATGGTAAATACTTTACCTAATACGTCAAATTTGTATATTTTTCCTCTTTTTTTTATATTGGAAAATGGTCATTTCCGCACAAATGTCAACTTTAGTGCAAGCAATAAACCCAAATTGTGTTTCTCAGTCCATGTTGCTAAAAGCCCATATTTTCCAGGCCCATTCACAATCTAAAACCCTAGAAACTCTAATACATATATTGAAAGAGCTCTTTGTACATCTCCTGCTAGGGTTTCAGTTGCTCTCTCTCTTTTCCACAAGCATCTACAGCGAGAGCAGAGGAAGAAAATGCCGGCCGGTCATGGTTTGAGGTCTCGAACGAGAGATTCATTCTCTCGCGCTTTCAGGAAGAAGGGTACCATCCCACTTTCAACCTACTTGAGGATTTTCAAAATCGGAGACTACGTTGATATCAAGGTGAATGGTGCTGTTCACAAGGGAATGCCTCACAAGTTCTACCATGGACGCACTGGTCGTGTTTGGAATGTCACCAAACGCGCCGTCGGTGTTGAAGTCAACAAGCAGGTCATTCCTTTATCTTTTCACTCTCATACGCAGCAAAACTCTAATTCTGAGCATTCGTTTGTATGATTATATCGTAAATTGGTCTGGTACTATGTGTGTTTAATTTTTGTTATCAGGTTTGGATTGTTGTAATTAGTTTCTACGAAGAGATCTAGCTTCTGCTCGTTCTGCCGTTGTTAGTTCCTTGTGGTAAATGCCTGCTTAATGTTTGTTGATTGGATTTATAGGTTGATATAGTAGCAATTGATTGGATTTGCTTATTTGATTCATAAGTTTAGATCGTTATTGCTAGTTTCTGGAAAAATATATTGCATCTTCTCATTTTATAGTTGCTGGTTCCTTGTTGTGTGCTCTGAACTTTCTGCTCAGTGTCGGCGGATTAGTTAGTAGGTTGAGACAGTAAATGCTTGTTTCTGTAGATATATATGGTATCCTCTCATTTTTTTCTTTGCTGATTGTTCCTTATCGTGAGTGTGCGCTCTAACTAGATGGTACTCCAATGAATAGTTCATGTAAAGTGCTCTGCCTTACTTTCGTTTTGCTGTTGCTCATTCATGCTCTGGAAGCTGTATTTTTTTAAATGTAACTAGCTAATGTCAATCTGTTTGCATATATGCTTGTTTGGTTTAATGCAATAGCTGTGCTGTGGCTGAGCTGGGGATTTTCATAGGGATTCAAAGAAAATTCTTGAGTGTGGCACCATAGGTTGGAACCTATGGCTTGAAGTAATGTTTGAATCCCCTTTGTCACAAGACTAGAGTCTTTCCTTATATTGAGGGGATTCAGCAGTCAGTTGATAACCCGTGAAAGTGTATTTTGTATGTATGATTTTTACGGCAGAGTGTGAACCTGTTTGAACCCTTTACCTCCATCTGTTGCCTCAGGTGCCATCTTATGCCTGGGGTCTGATCCATGACTAACCCCTCCATGAACTGCTTTGTGCTCCTCTACCTTCCACTTGCTGTATATGAAAGTGCTTCGTGCTCCCCAACCCTTCCCTTGCAGTATGTGAGAAAGCTCCTTATGCACCTCCATTTTCTGATTTACTTTTGAAAAGAAAATGAATTCACACAAAATGAATCAATATCTGGTCTTTTTCTTTGAAAGGAAAAGTTTGATGATGTAAATATTTGTCATGAATTAATGTAGTAATGAGAGTCTCGTAGAGGAATTTTCAGTTCTTAAGTTAATTTTAGATTAATGGACCTTACTGAGAATGTACACTGGTTTAATGTTAGCCTCAGTGTATTTTTGATCAGTGGTCACCAACAAGAAGGCATTTTGAAAGTTTTGGGGATAAAACATTCTTGATAAGACCTTATTTCATTGTATCATTCAATGTTGATTTCATATGTGGTTTGTACGACTTCCAGCATAGACTAGATTAAAGACATTGAAATTCACTTTATTGTTCCAATGATATTTGACACATTTTTAGAACCAAAAATTTCATCTCTATATTGTGTTTTGCTAGTTCTACCTACAATGCTGTTATTGTGCAATAGTAGGATACTTGTTAAATTATCTAGACATTTTAATTTATATTGGCTGACTATGCAGAATCTTTTTTGTTTTCTGTTGGTGTGTTTCAACTGTTTTTCCATCCTTAATTTGAAAAGTTTGTTGCAGAAGATCCCTTTGTAGTATGGTTGCTTTCATTGTTCCTTTGGTTCATGTTTTCATAAACATTTGCGCTATGTGTCAATCTTATTCCTTTTTCTTGTTCTGTCACTCAGGTTCGTAACAAGATCTTAAGAAAGAGGATCCATGTGAGGATTGAGCACGTTCAGCAGTCTCGATGCACTGAAGAAGTCAGAGAAAGGATTAAGAAGAATGATCAACTAAAGTCTGATGCCAAGGCTAGAGGAGAAGTCATCAGCACAAAAAGGCAACCACTAGGACCCAAACCAGGGTTCATGGTTGAAGGTGCTACTCTGGAGACAGTTACACCCATTCCATATGATGTGGTTAATGATTTGAAGGGAGGATATTGATCTTAGTCTGTTTCTGAGGTGTTGCTTTTTTCTATTCGCTTTTCTGAAATTGGAAGACAGAATTAGTTTGTTGACGCTCCAGACAATGCTTGTTAGTTTAAATTTTGTTTACGTTGCCATTAGAGGCCTTTGTTGAGCTTTTGCAACAAAAGTGAAGTCAATTATGTCTATCTATTATCTGAATTCCCTGCATTTTAAGATGTTTTTTTGGATATAGTTTGTCTTAAGCGATTTGATTTAGCATATTTTATTGGAGAAATATCTGCTATGTTAGAGTTGAGAATTATAAGGTGCTGGATTCAAATTTTGATGGACGGACTCATTCATAAGTTGCATTAGTAAGCACCTATTATATTTTTGGATTCGTTGAAATGTTTGATTGTTTTTGTATTGGGACTGCAAAACCCAAAAGAAAAATCGACGATCAATTAGAATTGATAATTTTTCCATCACAATTATTGAGAAGGCACATCTAAAATAGTTATTCTGGGACAAATTATTTGGTGACCACTAATACAAAAGTAGAAGTACTAGGAACATGACTAAACAAATAGTTCTATCTTGAGGGTTATAATAAATGAATGGTGATGGCTTTCGTACGTGGAGAGGCAGTGGTAGGTTGAAAAAGTATTGAGAAAAAGTGAAGGTCTCGTACAGGGGTAGGAAGTTAGCATAGGAAGAGTATTGTCTTATCTTGTGAAGACTTAGGCTTACTAGTACTTGTCATAGTATAGTCGGGCTCTTGTAGTTTATACCATATATTATTTATAATGTTTCGATTATAACATTATTGTGTTGTTACTGTTTCCTTTTTGTAGACCTTACAAGGCTTTTTTTTTTATTAACAATGATGCTTTATTCATTATTTTCTTCTTTTTTTCTATTTGAATTTGATGCACTTGAGTCGATGATACTTCGGAAACAACTCTCTATCTTCACAAGTTATTGATAAGTCCGCGTACACTCTACCCTCCTCAAATCCTACTTAATAGAATTTCATCGAGTATATTATTGTTGTTGAAGAGTAATGATATGAGAGTAAGCACAAAAATGGAGTTCCTAATAGATGTAAACCCGAAATTTAAATTCTATCAGTTCAATCTTAATATTTTTGATATTAAACTCCTTATATTTATAAAGTTCTGAATTCATATCTACTATTTGCTATAATTATAACATTTTTTTACACATAAATTTATGCTACGTGATCGAAAGCTATACGTCTCTTGTTCTTCATCATCTTAGCAATGTCCACTAGTCCACTTCATTCGGCGGGTTGACGAACACGAGCTACATCAACAATTGCCATGGTTCTCCTTCGGTTACAAGTATTCCAAATTTTCCATGTGAAAAAAGGAATTGGCATTTTGTCTTAGGCATGTTATCCATATGTCATGCATGCCACAATTTAAGCTTGGCTCCATTTCTTTTATGTAGTTTTGTGTTTTGATCTTTCAACGACGTGTTTGTGTTTGTCACGAAACTCTAATAAGTTCATCATATCTGTAGGGTCCATTTAAGAAAGACGTATTTTTTATTAAAACATCTGATTAAAAATAGAGAAATTTTATCAATCCCATTAAAATTATCAAGACATATATTTTGCTTCAAACATGGCAAAGAACTCCAATGACATTTTTGGGTCATGCACATCTATGAGCAATAAGATAATTAATTTGGTAACAATTCATAAGATGAGAGCAAACAATACTCAAATATTGGTAAGCTATTGAGCATAAATTCTATAGTAATTAACATGAAATGTATGTGAAAATTGCACGCATTTGAGAGCTTATATAAATATGGACAAAGTTTTAAATTTTTATTTGTTCAATGAATCAAGCAAATTAAATGATTCAAGTAATTCAGTTGATTTCTAAAATTATTTCCATAATTATAATAGTGAATAAAATTATCTATTTTAATATGAAAAATACATATAACACGTGTGGATTAATTCAAATAATTTTATTGATTTTACAAATTATTCAGACAACAACAATATGTGTATTTTAAGTTAAGATTAATTATAGTTACTATTTTGATTCGAGTAATTTGGTTGATTTCAAAAATTAATTTGGTAAGTGATAAAAGGGCTAATATAAAAAATTATTTGGTAAGTCCCTAACTGTTCTTTTTTTTTTTTTGGGGGTATATATAAATAGGAAATTGGCATGTTCGGTCGACTCTCTTCAGCTCCGCTACGACCATTTTTTCTTCTCTGTAAAACCCTAACTCACAAATCAATCGATTCAGTTTCTCTGCAGAATTTCTCTCTTTTTTCGATCTGTGGGCTATTTTTCCCGAATCTCACAAAGAGATCTCTCAATTTTTATTCAAAATTTCTAGGGTTTTTGTGGATTTTTTGTTGAATTTATCGACGGAGTGGAAGCAGAAGCAAGAAGGAAAGGCTGGCGATTGGTGTTGAGTTCAGGTGATGGCGGATCCGCCATATGTCCGCCTAAGCTCACGAATTTTTCTGAATTGTTTTTGTTTAGTAATTGTTGCTTCTGTTTGTGGAGTAGTGTTGAGAAGAGAGTTGAAAGCCTTTTGTGACCTTCGAGAATGCTGAGTGTGTTAAGGGTGCATCTCCCGTCCGATATACCCATTGTAGGCTGTGAACTGACGCCTTATGTTCTGTTACGACGGCCAAACAAGGATAAACCAGTTTTTTCTGAGGATGTTACGGAGTCAGCACCAGTTGATGGCTATTTCTTGAGATACAAGTGGTCAGTTGGTTTAATTTTTTTTTCTTTTTTGTGGTGTATTTTGCTATATTTTTTGGCTTGTGATTTGATTCTACTGTTTTTGTTTGGGAAAAAAATGTAACTTTATGTCATTTCTACTTTTACATTTTTGTGTAAGTGTACTGTTTAATTTGTTAAAGTTTGAGGATTTGTAATCAAGCAAGTGGACAGGCAAACAAGATAAAAAAGACTATGTCTTTGATAGTAAATAGTTCCAATTGATCTGATTAGGTGATGTGTTGGAAACGGTACCACTGTTCTGTGCTCTCCTGTTTTATTTTTTATTTTATTTTTTTGTGAGAACTTTCTTGCTCATTATTTTTTTTGTTTGTCCGGGCCAACTTTTTGTGCACCTCAACTATTTCCATGGATACCTGCCACCCCTATAAGCAATAGGTACCAGGTAACTCTGTCCACCAAGGTTAGGACAGATAGAAAGAATCACCTAGAATTTTGTCTCCACCAGGATTTGAGCTTGAGAGTTCATGACTCTCAACCACTTCATTGACCATGGCCACTTGGGGTGCCTTTCTTGCTCTTTATGTGAAAGCTGGCAGTTTCTTTTCATTTGTTCTTCCTAAGTTTCTGTTTGTATGGAAATTCATATGTTGTGCAGATGGGAAACTTTTTTTGATCTTAGAACTTTGTGGTAGCCCAGGTGGGTAGCTCGAATTTACTGATAGTCAGTTTTAATTCCTCACTTTATGAGGACATTTAGTAGATGGCGGATATATGATTCCGTTTGGAATAATGCTGTCAGGCATGTTGGAAGGCATTTGCTAATCGATTGACATATGCAGCTTCATTGTTTCACAATTGTATCATTCTAGTTGTGGTGGCTCTTAGTAACAGATATGTGAATTTAAGTTGAACCACTAGGATTTGTTGCCAAACAAAAAGAAAAAAGAACATTGGTTGATGCTTGTGTTTCACTTCGTTGGAGTGGCTTGAATACCTTTATTATTTTATGGTTTGAGCCGGCAGATGGGAAGCTGTTTCTTCTTCTTCTTCTTCTTCTTTTTTTTGTGGGTGGGGATGGGTGGTAAGTGAATGAGAAAGTGTATTCTTTTGGAAAAAAGCAACATGTGCCTTGAGGTTTTCTGATCTGCACAGTGGCTGCTGTCTTTAAAGAAACAGGATTAGAATGGCTTTATAAGTTCAAAAACCTGCTCTCTTTCTCAGTTTCAAAAAAAGAAAAAACTGTTGTCATTCTCCTTCAAGTGCAGCAAGTTTACTCTGAATGTGCTGTTTAGATTTGATTTCTGTCCTAATATCTGATTAAAGTTCCACCGACAAATATTAATCGAAGTCTAAGCTCTGTTTGTGTGTGTATAAGGTGCAATTTGCTACACAAACTAGGGAGGGCAGGTAGTTGACTTTTGAAAAAGCCAAGGCTCTTATGACAACAACAACAACAACAACATATCCGGTGGAATCCCACATAGTAGTAAAATGAAACTTGTAAACAACTTGTGCTGCAGTGCATTTTAGCCACCAGAACACCATGTGTATGATCTTATGGAAGAAACTTCTAATGCAAGTTCGTCTTTGCTATTGTCAAGTATTTCCCTTTGATAGGAAGACATTGAATTTAGCGAAGATCATATCTAATCTTTTCATCAATAAGATCACGTCTGTCTTGGATGAGATTTTTGTTGTCTTATCCTATTAAGTAAAATATCCCATCCTCTTAGGGGTCTTTTGGTAGGGTGTATTACATTTAGCATATGTAACTAATCAACAGATAACTTTTCATCAAAAAGCTCAAATCTTTTTTGGATGAGATTTTGGTAGTCTAATCCCATTAAATAAAATATCTGATCCTCTTAGGGGCTGTTTGGATGGGCGTATTAGGTAGGGTGTATTAGAATTGTACTGGTACTATATTTTGGTACAATGCTTGGTTGCAAATTCAGCTCTGGTATATTAGTTATACACCCTATTCGGTACTATTCTTGTACATAGTAAACCATGTATTAACAATAGGGGGTACTGTTCCTATTCTACTACACCTATCCCTATTTTGGTACTATTCCTATTTTACTACACCTTGTTCATTCAATACAACAAACCAAACAGTCTCTAATAAATAATCTCAGCATAACGAATCCCAACATTAATTATACACCCTTGATAGTTTTATTCTCATACATCCTACCAAACGACCCTCCTTTAGAATGAGATACTGTTGGTACTTGGAGGAAATTGTCATTATTTGTGGGGTCAATTTCCTGAAACTGGAAATATTGACATTTTATCGCGATTATCTTATTGATGAAATATCTACCTGTCTGTCTGGTTGTATTATTTGTGTCGAGATGATGTCTTGTTGATCAGGTTAGTTTGACTTTTGTCAGAGAGAAACACAATTTGCAAACCAGGTGTAATGTGGTTTCTATTATTTTTCGATGAAGAAGTCCCAATTTTATTTGGACGACTTGATCCTTTCTCTTATAAATTACTCCACCCCTCTTCCATGTTATGTGGAGGTATTTGACCGAGCTCATATAGTTAAAGAAATTCGATACAACTTTTTAACGTGTAACCATATATATGCAAAGACGTTTAAAGTAGTCATGTCATTAAGGGTTAAATGAGGAGTGAGGACGCTAATATTAAATAGTTTCTTAAAGTGAGAGTATCATTTTGGGACAAACTTGAAAGGCAAGTGTGTCACTTAATCAAGGATTATGTTGTGAGATGAATCTTTCAGTGTTGTCAAAGGCACGCTTAAGCTCTGAAACGAGGGTCAAAGCGCTTTGCCTCGCTTAATGTACGTTTTAGTATCATCATCAAGGTTCTAAGACATACTTTTTCTTGCTAATGAGCCTCTTCCGAAGAGGTGGCATTAAAGGATTGATATTTCACATTTTTATAAACTTTTTTTCAATTTCTTTGTTCATATATTTGTCATTCATGCTTATAATTATTAGACTTGGAGAAAATATGTATATTTGTATTTTTTTCCCCTTTGTGCCTTTTTTCATTGAACTCCACACTTTACTTAAAGCCCCAACTGATCTTAGAGGTTTTTTGCGCTTTTTGCTTTTGATAACACTGGTATCTTTTTCTTATTAAAAATATGTACTTAATTGGACGTGCGTCCAAGTGACGTTAATGATTACGCCAGATAGAAGATCTAACTGCAGTAGGATTCTCCCATTTACTCAGCATGGAGCTGAGCTGAGAAAATACTCGCAATTTATGCCTCCTGATATTTGTTCCTCAGGTTCTTACCTTTCCTTTAGAGAAGTTGCCCATGACAACTTCTATAACACATTAAAATGTTAGAGAGTCAATCATCTTAGGTGTCTAGTTCATTTCCTGATACGCCATATAAGCGTTCATTAGAAATTTATAGCAAGTACACATATTTTTCGGTTGATAAGTATTGAACTTGTTCTGGTCCAGTTATTTTGATAACTGTTGCTGGAAAGTGGTAACACAAGCATACCATGAATTTAACTTAGTGACAGGCTAAATGCTGAAAACTTTGATTGGATGTTTTGTGCAAGTGCCATATTTGAGCGGTATGGAGGAAAATTTAGTGCTAAGATGAACTATTAAAGCAATAACGTGCCACTAGTGTCGTAGTTTTGAGCTCTTTGTTGCGCAGCCAGCTTTTTATTGATGTATAAAACCATTAACATTTACTCAGCGGAATATAATTGCAATAAAGAGAGTAAGTTAGGAAAATAGAAAAGAAAAAGGGAATGCGTGGCTCATCACCTGTTGGTGGGAGGTAGCAAGTGTTCGGTGGAGGAGTTGAGGTGCATGCGAGCTGGCCTGGATACCACAATCAATTAAAGAAAGAGAACGAATGACTCATTCCTGAAATTCACATTTTAATGTGAGATCAGTGGGCTCTTCTTATGTGAGATCAATCAGCTTTTAACTACGCCAGTCGCATGCGGTGATTTGAAACTAACCTGTTGTTAATATGTTACGTCATTTTTATGGATTCTTTAGGCTTTATCTCTGTAGGAATCAATTGTTCTCTAGCGATCTATTTGAAACTAACCTGTTGTTAATATGTTGTGTAATTTTTATGGATTCTTTAGGCTTTATTTCAGTAGGAATCAATTGTTTTCTAGCGGTCTATTTGCGAAAGAAAATCCTAAAATACTTTCAGCAATAAAACAAAGTAGTCCCAGTTGGCTGGGTCCCTGGGATCACTTCACCAATTTTGCTATTTATGCTTGATGTATGATAATTGTAACAAAGCGGTGGAGTTTGTCAGATTGTAATGCCTCTATTTGGTGCTGTAACTTAATACTTTCTCCACCAGTAACTGTCTGGTTTCTTTTGCAGGTACCGTATACAAAGTGATAAAAAAGTTGCCATCTGTAGTATCCATCCATCTGAGCAAGCCACATTGCAGTGCATTGGGTGTGTGAAGGCCAAAATCCCTGTCACTAAGAGTTACCATTGCTCACCTAAATGCTTCTCAGATGCATGGCAACATCATCGTGTTCTGCATGAACGTGCCGCTAGTGCTGTAAATGAGAATGGAAACGAGGAGGAAGAAATATTTGGGCGATTTAATAGTACCGGGTCTGGTGTTATTAATACAAGTTTGCTGTCTTCTCAATCAAGTGGCAGTTTGTCGAATGGAACCACACCTTTATATCCTGCAGCAGTAACCCAAAGAAATGGCGGCGAAACCTGGTTTGAAGTTGGACGGGCGAAAACATATACGCCAACTGCAGATGATATTGGTCACACGCTTAAATTTGAATGTGTTGTTGTAGATGCAGAAACAAAATTACCTGTTGGACCTTCTAGTACCGTAGTGACGTCCCGAGTGATACCAGCTCCGTGTCCAACTCCACGTCGCATGTTTTCAGTTAGTGGAGTTGATATTCCGGGACATCTGGATGTGGATGGTCGATTATCATCTTCAGGAACTTTCACTGTGCTCTCCTACAATATTCTGTCTGATGCCTATGCATCAAACGAATTATACAGTTATTGCCCCTCTTGGGCTCTTTCTTGGACATATCGTAGACAGAATCTTTTGCGCGAAATAGTTGGCTACCGTGCTGACATTGTTTGTCTTCAAGAGGTAATGGAGTAATATCTGATAAGAGAAGTTACATTTTTAAAAGTGGGATTATTTTTTAATTTTTGTAGAGGTCAAATTAATGTCAGTATCTTTGATGGGTAATTTTCTGAATTTGCTCTTTACTCAAGATTGTTTCCTTAATGAGATGGTAATTTTGCTTTTCTGAACTTGATTGGCTACTGAAGGAATATTCTCTCATCAGTTAAATGTCATATATGCTTAAATACACGTATGAGTTAATTTCTGCTATAAGCATTGTGGAAAATAGGAACTAAATATAAAAAGAAGGGGAAAATACTTGTGGCATTGATGTATGCTGCTGTTTCAGGTTCAAAGTAATCATTTTGAAGAATTCTTTGCTCCTGAGCTGGATAAACACGGTTACCAAGCTCTGTTTAAAAGAAAAACAGCTGAGGTTTGTTCTGCTAAACGTATGTTTGTATTTGCAAGTTTTTGGATTTTTAAACCGACCAACTCTCATCTTATGCAGGTGTTTACTGGGAGTATTAACAATATTGATGGTTGTGCTACATTTTTCCGCCGAGATAGATTCTCACATGTTAAAAAATATGAGGTACGGAGTATTGTGTGGAGAAGATCTTTACTTTTTAAGTAAAAAACTAGAATGGTTGCACTTGTATCATAAGAAATATTAATCACATGCTTCTTTTGCAGGTCGAGTTTAATAAAGCTGCGCAATCTTTGACTGATGCGGTGGTTCCCATTGCTCAAAAGAAGAATGCATTAAATCGCTTGGTTAAGGTATCTTCATGAATTTCTCTAATGGTTCATCTATGTATTGCCAGAGTTCAAATTCAGGACTGGCTTACTATGTCTGACCACCTGTTCTATAATAGGATAATGTTGCACTTATAGTGGTTTTGGAAGCAAAGTTCAGCAACCAGGGGGTTGACAACCCTGGGAAGCGTCAACTAGTTTGTGTGGTAAGGAATATGATTTTTTCGTTTATCTTGTTCCTTTACCACTGAAATCTTCATTTTTCCCCCTCCGGAATAAAGGACTACCTGTGGTTTCTTATAGCCCCATTCTATGCTGACATGTTAATAACTCTGGCCATGCCATGATGAATATATTCTTGCTTGATTTTCCCTTTTTGTTTTGCTTAATAAAGCAAGTCAGTGATACTGAGAAGTACCTTTCCTGGAATGTTAACTACGCGTACAATTTTGTATTTCTTGGATAGCTTAAATGAATGTGGATCATAAGCTTTATCCAGCTGATGCATCTATTGAAATTGTTCCTTCCGTTTCCCTATGCAGGCCAACACACATGTACCTACTCTGACACGAATGAGATTATTGATGGTGGATAGGACAATCAAGAAGCTGGAGGGAATACACTATGATATGCTAGTCAAAGTGGATAAGTTCATCTTCCCGGTGGATTTTATGATTCTTGATTTTGAGGTCCCTATTATTCTGGGAACACTTCTTAAAGGACTTGAAAAAATCGCTGCCAGTGCTGACATCCCGATGCTGGTCTGTGGGGATTTTAATTCGGTTCCTGGAAGGTCAGTTGTTTTTTGAGTTTTGTTTATTGGCACAGTTGGCGCTGTTCTCCCAAGCCCTCCCCACTTCCTGCAAATAACAGGCTGGAAAATACCAATACTAATGTGAACTGTCAAAATGCAGTGCTCCTCATACACTTCTTGCTTTGGGGAAAGTTGATCCAATGCATCCAGATCTAGGAGTGGATCCTCTTGGTATTTTGCGTCCATCTACAAAGTTAACGCACCAGCTCCCATTGGTAAAACTTCAACTTTTGGAAGACTTTCATTCCTGTTCCTGCTTTCCCACTGTTTTGTCTCATCCTTCTTGTTTTCCATATTCGCCTTTTCCACGGAGAAAAATGATTCCCTAGTGGAAGTAGGGAAAACAAATTCCACAAGTGACATTCCACACTGGTTCGTGTCCTCTCCGTCCTCCAACACACCTCATCCTCACCTCCACCCCCACCCCCACCCCCACCCCCTCCACCCATAGTATCTAAGATTATATACAAATGCTTTTAGGATAATATTTCTTGTGTACAATGCCGAATACAAGAAAATAAGAAACCAACATCACACCGAATATGCCCTAAATCTTATCCCTGCTGAACCTCTTCTAAGAGTGAAATTGAAGCTTCTAGATTTTGTATTATATATCCTAATGAAGAAGTTGAATAAATCTGCAAGATATATTGAAGCATTTCTTTTGTTGTGGCATCCATTTCTGTAGGTTAGTGCTTATTCATCCTTTGCCAGAATGGGGGTGGGACTTGGACTAGAGCAGCAAAGGAGGAGGATGGATCCTAATACCAATGAGCCCTTGTTTACCAACTGCACCAGAGATTTTATTGGCACTCATGATTATATATTCTACTCAGGTATAGTAAATAATCCTCTTCGGATAGATTGACAATGTATTTGTCACACCTCCGTGTTTTCCTTGGTTGTTCTGCAGTCCATAATCTGGATGGTGCAGTATATGCATGTCCTTGATGGAATTTGTCATGAAGGCTGATATAAGTGATGGTTGTTTTTTCAGCTGATTCATTAACTGTTGAATCTTTATTGGAGCTCTTGGATGAAGAAAGCTTGAGAAAAGACACAGCACTTCCTTCTCCAGAGTGGTCCTCTGATCATATAGCACTCTTAGCTGAGTTTCGCTGCAAGCCCAGAACTAGACGCTGATTATGGGTGTGTTCTCCTTCCCTCATTATCTGATCATGTCTTTAATGTGATTCTTCCGTTGGCGAGTGTTGTTTAGAAATGGCAAGGTGTCTTTCTATTTATGTTTTGCCATCAGCTGATGCGAAAATGACTTGTTGAACATTTATAATAAGCAGCATGCTATTGATTCTATTGTCGTATAGTATTCATGTTCAAACTTGATCAACTTCATTATGCGGTGATATCTAATCTTGTAGATTTTGGCATTAGAGAGCTGACTATCCTTAAATGTGTACTCTGTTTAGGCTTTCATATTCTTCACGAAAATTCTTAGGTGCAATAATTATCTATATGCATTTGCCACAGGTCTCGCTGCAAAGGATGAGTTCAAAAATAGAAGCAGAAACAATTACAAGGATGAAATATAAGTTATTGTAAGAATAGTAGATGAGGCGTCTTGTTCTTTTTTATTTTTCTCCTTTTTCTTGGTATCCCATGATGGTATAGCTGTTGAGCTTCTTTGTAACATGCTACCTTTGATCTCATAGAAAAAATTATGATAGTTTTTTAAGAATCATCTGCTGCCATGTCTACCTTGCACTCTCTCTTCACTGGCTGTTTCAACGTTTCACTAGCAGCTACAATTAGCTGTGTGTTTTTACTTTTATCGGCACTGAATAAAGTCGTTGGGCCATGCAGACCCAGGATTTTTCGATATTGGGTATAGCCATTGGTATTTAGCTCATTTGACTCGATTAATTTGGGTTGTGTTGATGGTCCGTATAAAGGGGGAACCACCCATTCCAACAGTTTCAACCTAAAAGCTTTGGTTGGGAGACGAGAGATTTTATTCATCCTACCACACATCTCGATTCAAAATCATGCAAATTAAAGAGTTACACATGTCGCACAGACTGTAACCGACTAAAGTATGTGAAAGTGCTTTTAATGAGAAGGGGGTATGATAAAAGAAGCAAAATTGATCTTGAATTGATGTTTAATTGGGGATATGTGATCTAAAATTCTTGATGAGATGTGAAATTTGACATAGAAAGTCAAGGAGTCGATAGAAGTACTCTGGTCTTTTGGTCTGGATCTTTCGGACTTTTGGAGATGGAATATCTATTGTTCAGTTGGTTGGCTATTCACATAGTTAATGAGGATTTTGTTCTTTACCTTGTAATCCCCTTTTCATTTCCTGGCCCCAATAAGGAAAGAGTGTTTTTGCACATCAACAAGAAAGAAAAAAGGTATTAACCAATGGAAATTGAAGAATGGGAGATCTTTTTCTTTTGTTTTAACTAAATTTGCAGGAAGTGTTTTAATTGGATGGTTTTGCTTGTCAAAGTCACTAACAGAATTCCAATTTGAAGCCAAAGCACAAACATACTGAGTGTTAAGTTCTTTGCATATGACAAATGTATAACTATTTCAACATGATCATGTCAATACGGTCTACAACAACAGAGAACTCTCCATAATAACCACGATTTGGTATAAAAGAGTAAAAGACTTGTTATAACAAAGTTTAAATGTTCCAATCGTGCAAAGCGCATAAAAACACAATGGACAAGGAGGCAAGAACCATGATTTCAGACTCAACCTAACCCGTCCGAATCTTATCTAACGGTGAGAGTAACTAAGTTGTGTTATTATATATATATATATATATATATATATATATATATATATATATATATATATATATATATATATTTTTATATTTTCGTCGTTTTTGTCTTAGTATATATTTTTTTACTTTGAGGACAAAGTATTCTATTTTGGTGGGATGTGGGAAGTTATCCCTTCAGTGTCCTTAGCTTATATATATAAATATTTATATATGTTTTCAATGGCATTTTGAGGATATTGGCTTGAGACAGTTCTCGTTCAATCAGAAACTTACATATGTATATTTATACAAAACTCCCAAAAAGTGTCACTACTAACCTAGCTATGAGAATTTCTTTCAAATGTTCTTTCAAGCATTCTAATTGTGAAAAAAGTACATATTGGATCAGAAAGGGAAAAAAAACTTATCTACACTCGGTGTTTACAACAATCGAAAGATGACAGAACATGTGTCTTCTGCATACACGTTTATCACTTAACCATGGTTAATCGATACGAACTTTACTTCATTTTATCATTTAAGTGAGAAATATATTCTTCTGTAAACACCGAGTGTAAGTAAGTTTTTGTGGTAACATCAAGGCTACCAGCCCTTGCTGGTTTCAAAACCAGAAATGTACTATGCTTGAGAATCTGGTCCTGCTGGTTTTGAGTTGAGAAGTGGTTGCAGTGCTTTGACAACAATTGTCATATTTGGCCGAAAATCGGCCTCGTATTGAACACAAAGTGCTGCAACAGCTGCCAACTGAGAGAACATTACAACAACAACTACATCTCAGTCCCAGACATTTCGTAAAATTCACAAAAGTAGAAGAATTAAACAAGAGTACCTTAGCAATTGCTTTTGGAGGATAGTCATTATTTAGCTTAGGATCAACACATTGCTTCACTTTGTCCTCACTCAATCTTGGAGTTGCCTGAAGAGAATTTCGATTACGAATCAGCAGATCAATGGTATACAACAACTACGTCTCAGTTTCAAACATGTTTGAGTCGGCTGTATGAATCCTTAGACAGTAACGATATTAGTATTGCGAGGATTCACATGAACTGACATGTCTGTCAGCCTACCTCAATCTTTCTTCTTTATTCAAATTTGGGATCGGCAATGTGAGCAAGCTCAGACAGTCGGATTGGTGGAGTTATAAATACTAGAAAAGAAAGAGGTATAAGATAAGAAGCTACCCAAGTGACAAGACTCTGTTGCCCTTTAGGCATTGTATGATCTACTGGCTTCCTTCCTGTCAAAAGTTCTAAGAGCACGACGCCAAAACTGTAAACATCACTTTTCTGCGTAATCTGTCCTGTCATTGCATACCTACACAAGAAGCATGACACCTTTGTTCAACATAAAGAAAAAATAAAGCCATTTTACATACTTGTCTAATTACTTGATGCATCAACGTTGTTCCTTGTTTCCCTTAACGTAACAGGATTAGTTTGTCTGATTTGTGGTGCAAATGGAATAGCCTGTAGCTACTGTGTGATCTTGATCTTTTCTGTTTTATCGCTGTTTCGTGAAAATTATGTATAGCAATAATAGGCTATCTAGAGAAAGTACATGTTCTGCTGTTATAAGGAGGGCTTACTCTGGTGCATGGTAGCCAAAAGTCCCCAAAACTCTAGTGGAATGCAGACGCGCTGCAGTGTCAGAAGACGCGTTTGAGATGTTGAAATCAGCAATTTTTGCTGTAAAATCATCAAAAAGCAACACGTTGCTGGATCTGACATCGCGATGAACAACAGGTGGCTGAATTTTTTCATGTAGATACTCAAGCCCTTTTGCTGCACCATGAGCAATTTTAACTCTTTGATTCCAGGTAAGAACTGGACCTGGCTCTGCGCCTTGTACGCCTTTTCTACCTGCAACAACAGAACGCTCCACAATCAACTAAACAACAATAACTACGTCTCAGTCCCAAACAAGTCAGGGTCCACAATCAATTAAACAAACAGAAAGAAGGATTCACGCAACAGCTATCAGTATTATGACAGAATCTTTGACATACCATGTAAAACATCGTGTAATGATCCCTTTGTCGCAAACTCATATACCAATATACGATTGTTCCCTTCGAGACAATAGCCCATCAGATTCATGAAATGGTCATTTTTAAGTCTTGAAACCATTGATAACTGAAATAAGTTGAAACATTTTCAAGTTTTAAGTGTACTTTTCATCATACTAGAAGGACGATAAACGATCAAGAATGGGAAAAGGGGGGCATTCATCCATTAACCTGAGCTGCAAAGTCAGGATCTGGTTCTGGTGAAGAACTAGTATCCAACTTCTTGATTGCTACTTGCTGTCCAGTGCTTAACGTAGCACAAAAAACGCGGCCATAAGATCCCTCTCCAACCAAAGCTTTCTGACCAAAATTTCCTGTCAATCTGTTTAGATCATCCACGGTGAAAACTGGTGCCTCAATTGGTAACACTTTCTGAGGAGTTCCACCTCTTGCTGCACTCCTTGGCTCTCCTCTATCACTTTCTACAATACAAACAAGCCGATATCTGCTATGTGAATCTTCATTGACCACGTTTATTATAACAAAAAAAGTACTAGAATGACATGGCAAACATATTCCCAACTAAATTATGTCGTTTATATACAAGTAAAGGTTCTAAAACAACAACATGAGTACTGTTGACGATTGATGATGCCAAAGTACTTCCCCACATACAAGACAGGAGGGGTGGAATACCACAGGTGGGGTTTGGGAGATAAAATGTACGCAGACCTTACCACTTACCTCTAGGCAGAGAGGCTGTTTCCATAAACCCTCGTCTAATATGGCTAAAACATATTCCTAACAAATTTTTAAGGCCTATACAAAATCTAATTCTTCAATCATTCCGTTTTAACACCTTCACTCAACATAGTTTCGTACCTAAAAGTCGATCCATCTAGAGGTCGATGCAGAACATACATACGAAAATTGTACATGATTAAAAAATCGAAAAAGTATACGATCATTACCACCACCATAAGGATTGCCAGCTCTAGGAGGAGCTGTGTTCTGATTGGACGGCGGACCGCCGCTATAAACGTCTTCTTCTCCACCTCCACAGCAAGACATTTTTGTTCAATCAAAGTCACAAATTCTCACTAAATTCTCCTCTTTTTTTTCAATTAATCAAATTCTTCACAGGAGAAATTTACATGTTGCATTAACAGTATTCCTAAAAAAGATAGACAAAAATAATTTTAAAAAATCAAGACACATATTCAAATATATGAACATAAATTTTTAGTATATATCAAGAAATCATACCATTGAAAAAATGTAGTGAAAGTAATAAATAAAATATTCACAAATCGAAAAATACGTTTTTGATTATGATAACAATAATAATAATCATTACCAAAAAAAAAACAATAATTATAATCCATGCACTTGTGTTGGGGAAAACATTTTCCATCAACCAAATACCAGAAAATAACATTATCGTATTAAACACACATGAAATGAAAAACTACGATTGTGATTGACCTTCCAATAATTTACAACATATTAGATTTTGCAATTTCAAGAACATTATGAAACGAATCGATGAAAAAATCGGAGAAATTAATGTTACGTACCCAAAACAAATTAATTCAAAAATGAATGAATTTGGAAGAAGAAATTACAACAAAGAAGAAAGAAGAGTTTATGATAGAATAATTCTAGCCATTTCTCTTTCTTCTTGTTATTATTTTTTTTTTCCTTATCTCCCAAAAAAAATTGATGGAATTTTTGGGCAAATAATTTATTTTCCATTCAGTTTAACGAAAAAATCGCATGAATATACTCTATTTAACCACTATATATATAACAAACAAAATAATATTTCTACGTACTACGTGCTTACCTTTACTTTGCACGTCCACTTATCAATTTATCATAACTTTTTAAATTCCATTTTATATGAATGTATTTGATCAACGAGTATGATTTATAGCCCAATTTTCTCGAATAGTCCGTAATGAGCCGTTAAGAGTCTCAGTAGGTTTGGTGGTGCCGGACACGCCTAGTAGTATTTTATGGGCTTCGGAACAAGAATCAGATAATTTCGACAGTTTTTCGTGTATTTTAGCCCACGAATTCTAGGGCTGTCAAGGCTCCAGGCCCAATTTTTCGAAAAATTATATGAACATGTTCGTAACGAGCCCGCCAAGAGTCGCAGTAGGTCCAGTGGCGCCGGACGACGCCCGAGAGTATTTTATTGGCTCCGGAACAAGAATCAAGCAATTTCGACAGTTTTTCGTGGGTGTTAGCACATGAATTATGGGTTTGCCGGGGCTCCATGCCCAATTTTTCTGAAAAATTATACGAATTCGTCCGTAACAAACCTACCAAGAGTCCCAGTAGGCTTGATGGTGCCGAACGACGTCCCAGAGCATTTTATGGGCTTCGGAACAGAAATCAGATGATTTTGATAATTTTTCATGGGTATTAGCCCATGAATTCTGGGGCTACATAGTTAATAAGTGACAGATATTCATTCCTCTAAAAATTACATTGTTTAATTAGATCAAAATTTTAGCTGTATATTATATATATATTCGTCATTGGTGATAATATTTTTGTGATTATATATATTAAGTTATTATTAGGCATCTAAGGGTGACCTAACTTGCGTTTGGTATGGAAGAGAATATTTTCATAGAAAATCTATTTTAAAATAATAAGTGAGTTTTTAATTATTTTTTTTTAGTATTTGGTACATAAATAAAAAAATGATGGAGTAAGGACATGTTTGTTTTTATTGTGATTTTTTTTAATTTTCATTTGACTCTTGGATTTTCATAACAAAGTGCTATTATCCCAAGAGATAACAATAATCTAATTCTTTTAAATGTAATCACAATAAATTCTCTAAAACTACTTTCCATAACTTTTTTTTTCAAGAAGGAAACAAGCCATACTTTTGATATATGGAAAGTAATTTATATCTACCTAAAAAAAGGAAAGTAAATTGTTGACCATATAACATAATATGTGAAGTAATTTTTTTTTTTTTTTTGAAAAAATATCAACACATTAAATTTTTAAACAATACTTCCCTAAATTTTTCTTAACAATTTTGCACTATAAATGGCCTCTTTCACCTTACATGAAAATACACTACAAACATTTGATATCAACTTTTACAAGAATGGCTAAGTTTTTAAACTTTGTTCTTTGCTTCTTTCTCATTCTCTCAGGTTTGCCCATTTCTTTATTTTAATTCTTTATTTACTGTCTTGTTTGTGATTTAAAAAAAAAAAAATCAAGTTATATACATTGTAAGTATAAGAAAAGATCACACAACTAAACCACCTTTACGTGTTATAGCCAAGGGCAAACCCAAAAATTTTAATTTATCGGTTCAAAAGCATAATTGTTTTTGCTTATCGGGTTTTAAATAATTATTTATACATATAAATGAGTCAAAGATACAGAGTTTTGATATATCAAAAGCTAAAGAGTGTAGCAGACAATCTGTCTTTTTGTCAACGGCTTATATATAGATATCCTTTGAATCATTTGATAGCGTAAAAATTATTTATACAAAAAGATGTATAACCCAAGATCTAAAAGTGAATAATTATAATTCTTGTTTTGTTGATACACAATGTGTTATTTGTTTATTTTTGGTGCAGTTATGGCAATTGGTGAAGTAAAGGCCCAAAAGAGATGCACTGTGATATTGGATCCAACAGGATGTGTACTTGCTGATTGTCAAAAACAATGCGCAGAGAAATATAATGGAAATGGGCTTTGCACTGGTGGAGGCTCTGGCCCATACAATTGTGTGTGTGTTTACAATTGTAGATCCAATTAATGCACTTTTGATCAAATATAGATTTTGGTCCATTATGTAATAACAATATGAATGGTTATTATATTAATGAATTCTAGTATTATCTTTTCTAAAAATGTTTATCGATTTTTACATGGTTTAACTTTCATTCGACTATTTTATTACAATTTCATCTGGTGTTCAAATTACGCTTAGATATGATTGATTTGCGTTTACTTTCGAAGTCAAAGCACTTTACATTAAAGGTGATTTCATTTTCGAAGTTTGAATATGAAACTTTGATTATAAATGGATGAATATTTTACCATCAATTGAAATCGTAATTGAGATTCAAAGAAGAAATAATTAAAGTGGAGTTCTAACTTTAAAACTTTGTTGAATTATCATTAAAAATATGAATTCAATTCACGATGTATCAGACATAGTCATTCACATCAAATATATAATATACAGATTTAGAATATGTTACATTAGAGTTTTAACTTTTAAACACTAATTGATCCTTCTCGAAGAGCAATCGAAGACATGCTAATAAATTATACTATGGTACATCTTTTAACAATTAAAAACATAAATGGTTGCATCATCCCTCATCTTTGCTTGTTGTCTTCTAGTAAACAAGAAGAAAATATGTTTACAATTTTGGCCTCCACAACTATTACAAAAATGACCACAAAGGTATGTAGTTGAATAAGATCTCAATTTTTATAGAGGTTTCGAACTTAAATTTTGAGAATTGATAAACTTTTTGTAGAAAGATTTTTTTTTTAATGATTTCTCTGTAATACGATTTAAATTGATCGAATTAATATATTTTAGGCTAAGATGATTATATTAACTAATACCGGAATATATTGCATCAAGAACACAATGATGGAGTAAAAATATTAATATTAAATAAGAATATGATTATTTAGTGAATATACTTTTTTCATAAATATTTATTTATTGTACTAACAATGAGATATGATATAAATCATTTAGTTATACACAAGATACACTTTGATTTTCAGTTTTAACCTTGACTTTTTGAAAGAACATTAAAAGAAGAGATTTGGAGATGGATATCATTATCTTTTGATATTTTATCTAAAAATTAATTATCCCACAAAATTTATCCAAATGAAACATTATATAAAAATAAAATCACAATTACAATATAACTAAACTTAATCGAAGAATAAACTCAACCATACAATTAGTTTACCTTTTTACTTTTCATTACTTGCTTCAATTAAGATGTTATCATTATTATTTATTAATCTTTGATGCTCAAGAATTTCATCAAAGTACTCTCAAATTCATGATATTATAATTAATTTTGAATATATATAACTTTTAGAAAATATTTTCTGTAAACTAATTAAACACCAAAATATTGTTTTGCAAAATTAAAAAAAAATTAACTTTCAGTGAACCAATATTAAAGATAACACATCTCATTCTTCTAAAATCTAAATTCAATTAAAATTTTGAACTCTTTCCATAACTTTTTCACAAGGAAACAATCCATTTGGAAAGTATATTGTAAACAATTATCTTTATAATAATACAATGTAAAAGATTGCACTTTAATTCTTCTAAAATATCATCACTAGTAGTTTTTTAAACTACTTACTATAAATTAAATCAAACATCTAGTTTAATTAAGTACTTTCCAAAATAAATATAGATTTGAAAACAAGCCATTTATGATATGTATATGGTAAGTAAACTACACATCTAATTACTTTCCAAAACAAGTGAAGACTAGGAAACAAGTCAATTATTTTTGTATGGAAAGTAAATTAATTATAAATCTAGTGACAAGTTTAATTTCCAAAATAATTTTAAAAAATCTAAGAAATTTCACACTATAAAATCCCCTTTCACCTTGCTCTATCAAAGCACACAACTCTACAAAATTCCTTTAAACATTTGAGTTCATCAAATTCTATAAGCTACAAATGGCTAAGTTTTTAAGCTCTATCATTTGCTTGTTTTTCATTCTTTCAGGTTTGACCCCTTTTTCTTTTAAATTCAAATTATTTTTGCTTATCAATTTCTAAATAATTGTTTATACATATCAAATTAGTCAAAGCTACTGAGTTTTGTCGTACCAGAAGCAAAAAAAAAAACTGGTTTTGCCTCTGATTATAGCAAACAGTTTATTTAATTTTCAAGATTACAGATCGACGATTTATTTATAGATATTCTTTATATTATCTGATAGCGTAAAAATTATTTACATAGAAGATGTATAACCCAAGATCTAGAAGTGAATAATTATAATTCTTGTTTTGTTGATACATAAAGTGTTATTTGTTTAATTTTGGTGCAGTTATGGCAATTGGTGAAGTAAAGGCCCAAAAGAGATGCACTGTGATATTGGATCCAACAGGATGTGTACTTGCTGATTGTCAAAAACAATGCGCAGAGAAATATAATGGAAATGGGCTTTGCACTGGTGGAGGCTCTGGCCCATACAATTGTGTGTGTGTTTACAATTGTAGATCCAATTAATGCACTTTTGATCAAATATAGATTTTGGTCCATTATGTAATAACAATATGAATGGTTGTTATATCAATGAATAATAATATTTTTTTTTTCTAAAAATGTTTCATTGTTTAACTTTTATTCGACTATTTTATTATAATATCGTCTGGTGTTCAAATTACACTTAGATATAATTCATTTAGGTTTGCTTTATGAACTCTCACTTTAAAAGTACCTTACATTAAAGATAATTTCATTTTTGAAGTTCGAATCTGAAACCTATGGTTATAAATGGATGAATATTTTATCGCCAATTGAAATCATAGTTGAGATTCAAAGAAGAAATAATTAAAATGGACTTCTAACTTAAAAACTTTATCGAATTACCATTAAAAATATGAATTAAGTTCATGGTGTATCAGACATAGTTAATAAAAATACACAAATTAAGAATATTTTCCATTACAGTATAACTTTTGAACACTAGTTTACAATCTTGGCATAATACATCTTTTAATATTTTCTGGGGGAGAATTCTTGATTATTGTAGATTTATTAAAGGTTAAAAGAAAAAAAATAATTCATTCTTCTAGATCCTTCCAAGCAATTCGAGTCTTTTGGAACCCTCTAGAACCCTTTCTACCTTCCCTTTTTCTACGGAAATTTCACTGCGTTCCATTGGTCCATCACGTACACTCGCAGCACACAATCAATTCCTCTCTTAACGTGTTCATATCGCCGCCGTACTCCGCCTTAGCGCCGCCGTAGAATGGCTCGTCTTGGAGAAGGAGACAAAAGATGGATCGTGGAAGATCGACCCGACGGGACCAACGTTCACAATTGGCACTGGGCTGAAACTGACTGCCTCGAATGGTCTCGAAACTTCCTAACTAACCTTTTAGCTAACAAAACCCTAATGGACGGCGAAGCTAACCTCAAAATCCGGACGAAAAAGGTTGAGAAGCTTGAAGGAGAAGCTTATGTGAATATCCGAAAGGGGAAAATTATTCCAGGGTATGAATTGAATTTGGTTATCTCTTGGGAAGGGGAAGTGAAGGAAGCTGATGGTACTAGTGTGGTGAAAATTGAAGGGAATGTTGAATTTCCTTATATTGCTGATGAGAATGCTGATGAAGATCCGGAAGTTAAGGTTACGGTTAAGGATGAAGGACCTATAGGGAAGAGATTGAAGGATGCGTTTGTTGCTAAAGGAAAGCCCTTTGTTTTGGAGCAAGTGAAGGCCTATGTTATTGCTATGGCTAGTGGTGGTCCTGCAAAGGAAGAAGGTGAGGTGAAGAAAGTAGTTAAGAAACCTGCCATTGCCGGAAATGTTGCATCTCCGGCGACGGCGGTGGTGGATGAGAAGGCAAAGGTTGCTCCGGCGAAGAAGGAGAAGAAGAAGGAAGGGTTTAAGACGATTACGATGACGGAGAAGTTTAGCTGTAGGGCAAAGGATTTGTTTGAGATATTGATGGATGAGAATAGGTGGAAAGGTTTTACTCAGAGTAATGCAAGGATAAGCAAAGAGGTGGGGGGAGAGTTTAGCATATTTGATGGTTCAGTGACTGGAACTAATGTAGAGCTGCAAGAAGGAAAATTGATTGTGCAAAAATGGCGATTTGGTAACTGGCCTGATGGTCTACAGTCTATGGTACAATTTCCTGACCTTTGCTTCTGTATTTGTGTTTCTGTGTTTGTCAAGAATCTTTTTTTAATGTGTATAAGGCAAATTATTCAGTATTTGAATGAAATATATCTGAACAGAGTGGAATGGAAGCTAAAGAATGGTATAGCTGATGTCAACTAAATGGATTTGATTTAGCTGATTGATTGATGTATAATCTTTTATGGGTGTATTGTGTGTTGAGTTATTATGTTCTTGCTAACTTCACTAGTTTTGTGTGTTCAGTTCAAATATTTCATCCGAATTGGCAGAAGATAGAAGCTTGAGTCTTCTTTTGTGAATGTGAATAGGGCAAAATGTTTTGTATTTGAATGAAATATATATGATTAGAGTGGAAAGGAGGCTGAAGAATGGTATAGCTGACCTCAACTAATTTGGATTTGAGTTAGCTGATTGATTGATATATAATCTTTATGTTCTAGGTAACTTTACCAGTATTTGTATGTTAAGTTCAAATATTTCATCTGAATAGGCAAAGGATTAAGTTTGAGTTTACTTTTTAATGTTAATAAGGCAAAATATTTAGTATTAGAATGAGATGTATTAGAGTGGAAAGGAAGCTGAAGAATGGTATAGATGACCTCAACTAATTTTGATTCGAGTCTTATTGATTGATATATGATGGGTGTATAGTGTGGAGAATGAGTTTGTTCTAGGTAACTTTACTGGTATTTTTATGTTTTAGTTCAAATATTTCATGTGAATAGGTAAAAGATTAAGTCCTATTCTTCTTTTTAATGTTAATAAGACAAAATATTTCGTGTTGGAATGAAAGATATCTGATTGGAGTGGGTATGAGCTGAAGAATGGTATAGCTAACCTCATGTTCTAGGTAACATGACTTGTATTTGTATCTTCTTATAGTTCAAATTAATGTTTCATCTGAATAGGCGACAAAGTGTAAAGCTTGTTGGGTGTATTTTGAGGTCTAAAGTTTATATTATCTAATGAGTACTCACTGGTGTGATGAATCATTTTGTTACCCCATTCTTCTATAGCAGTGACCATGGAGGTTGAAGGCAACCTCTAGTTTTAAACAGGTCGAATTGAAACTGGGTCTCGGTGTTGTTTTTCAACCAAATCTGCGTATCAATGATGTCGTTTAAGTTGCACTCCCAGGGCTTTGGTCTAGTGGTAAACGCTTAGCTTGTAAATGTATGTTAGTTAAGTGGAGAAGGTAAAAGGGCAGACCCATCATTCACCTAGTTTAAACCATGCACTGTTGGCCTACAGGGATTCCTCAGTCATAAAAAAATCATGTTGTTTGAATTGATTTTCTTAATTAAGAACTCTCTTATCCTCGTTTGTCATTTATACTCATTGTACAATGTGGTCAATATGTTTAAATAGATAGAACTGTGACTACCTGTTTGCGTATTTTGACTTACGAGCCTTAGTAGGGATATAAATGGGACTCTGATACATCTCTGGTGATAATGATCGTTGCAGGTCCGAATTACTTTTGAGGAGCCTCAATCTGGGGTTACAGTTATCAATTTGACACACACAGATGTACCAGAGGAAGACAGGTGTGTTTTAGTTTATCTGATTACTTGTGTTGATTTGTTTGTATATGTTATGCGAATTTCACCTTCTCATTTTTGCTACTAATGGTGCAGATATGGTAATGCAACTGTTGTAGAGAATACAGAGAGAGGATGGCGGGACCTTATCTTCCACAGGATACGGGCTGTTTTTGGTTTTGGAATCTAAATTCCCCAAGTGTGGAATTTTACAAGTGATGCTTCCCTTCAGTATAGACTGCATACCGTCTGAGTCCGTTCAACTGAGTTTTTCTCGGGTTGATTGTCAGTATTTTTTAGCTTAATAACTGAATTTTACTGTGAACTTTTATAATTTGTCTCCACTGAAACTTGTTCAATTTGTCTTCAATGAAACTTATTTATCTTTGTTGGACGATTGATGCATCTAGTTTTTTGTTTCATTATTATAGTTATCATGTTCCTTGCATTGATTTCTTGTATCTTGCTTGATAGTAGTGTATATTGTGCATCTTTCATATTTTGTCTATGCATCAGTTTGATATCTGATCTGATTCAATCTATACACACACACACACTCTCCTAACAACTGTTTCAAGCAAAATTTTGAGTTCCAAAATCACCAATTCACCATCTTTGATAATGCAAAAAGATCCTTCGTAACAACTGTACATATTGAAATGACCTTTGCTGAATATACAATTTGATGTCAAACTTTGGACAAAACAAAAGAAATTTGTTGATTTTTATGAACAAAGAGGCAGCCATCATATTTGGAGTAGTGATGACTATACAAATTTTTTGATCATTTCTCTCACTTCTTCAATTACAAGCCATGCCTTGTGCCCTCCAATAACTTCTGCTTTCATTTCCCCATCTTTCCACAACTGCAACAACGATAACAACAATTACGCCCTCGGACTCAAAACAAGTTATGGTTGTTTCGTATCATCATCATACTAAACAAAATAAAAGATCTTTCGAAAAGGTTGGGAATCCATATTGCTCACCTGAATTGTTGGCATTTTCTGGAGATGAAAACAAGAATCAAATTAGCTGGCAAATACAGGAACATGAGCAGCAATAGATAGCTAAAAGATTACTCAAGTTGTCCCCAAGACAGTACTTACTGAGATATTTCCTCTCTTCACTAAAGTTTGTGGCACTTTATTGACATCCACATAGTAGAATTTGAGTCTATAAACAAGAGGGGAAATTATTCAAGAAACTTTTGAAGGCAGCAAATAAAGAAAGCAGTAAAAGAATTAACTATAAACTATTCAAGGCATTGTATTGTCTTGGGAAAATACACGAAAAATGTGCTTACTTGGTATCATACTCAGCTGCAAGTTTCTCCAATTTAGGCTTCAAATATATGCATTTCCGGCACCAAGCAGCCATCCTATCAATCATTTGCTACAAACAAGTCAATCTAAATACAACTTTATCAATTTGATTCTGTCTATTCTTCCATCTAAAAATCATCTAGTATCCGAAATCCATTGTCTAACTAATATAGAATAATACAAGATTCCATCCCTTGGCTCAAACTCGAAATTTTTGGTTAAAAGAATGACCTTACTATCAAAAAGACTCCATCTCAAGGGAGGATCTTTACTATCAAAAAACTCCATGCTAGAACTCAAACTTGAGCTAATGGTTAAAGGAAGGACTTTTAATATAAAAAAGAACCTCCATCTATGGCTCCAATCCGAGACAATACAGTTAAAGGAAGGACTTTTTTTATTTATTAAAAAGACTATCTCGAGTTCAAACTTGCGAGATGGTTAAAGAAGTACCTTTCCTATCAAAAAGATCCCATCTTAAAGTTCAAATTCGAGACCTATAAGTAAAGGGAGGACTTTTACTATCAAAAAGGCCTTGTCTTAGACTAAAATCCAAGACCTATGATTAAAGATAACCTTTTCCATTCAACCACATTAAACTATAACTCGCGACGTATGATAAAAAATACAACTTTGACTATTCAACCACAATAGACTAGATTAAAACTCGGGACCTATATTAAAGCTGAAACCTTTACCATTCAACCATATTAGAATAAAACTCGAGACCATTCAACTATATTAGAATAAAACTTGAGACTTATGATTAAATATAGAACTTTTATCATTGAACCACATTAGACTAAAACTCGAGATCAATGATTAAAGACAGAACCTTTACCACTCAACCACATTAAACTAAAACTCGAGACCTATGATTAAAGACAGAACTTTTACCATTCAACCACATTCTTTCTTTTATCACAAAGAAGGCAAAGATAAGATTTTTACCAATCAATGATGATGGGTTGTGAAAGCTCTTTAGCAGAGGCTAAAATCAGTTCAAGTTGTTCACAATCCTCAATGGGTTGCATCTCAACAGCACTTGGTCTTGATAAATCTGCCCAAGAGGCATCAATTCTAAACTCTCTCTTTATTTTCTTCTTCCAATCACCTCTTCTTTTATCAACAAAGCAAAAGCCACTTAATTTTACAATATTTAGATTCCCCCCACTGTTCCAAAACAGATGATGTTGCTCTCTATTGTGGATTCCTCTATACAGAATTTGGGAATTTGGTGCTAAAATTGACATTTTTTACAAGTTCTTGGTTCTTGAAAAGAGGTGATGACTGTATAAAAAAGGATTAGATATTTGGGTGAGTGAGGTTTTTTTTCCTCATTTTTTTCATTCACAAGAAGATATTTTTGTCAAACTTGTGATGCATTCTTTATTTTATTGCTTTAAGGAAAAGCTTATCCACTTATCCCTTCAGGGTATTGGAGTTTTGTTATAGGTAAAAAGACCATTTTGTCCCCTTACCTTGTAGTAGAGTAGTTTTTGTTGATCCTTTGTCCATTTGGCAAAGAGTAAAAATCCTATACTACAAAATCACCAACCTTCAAGGTCATTTTTGTAAATTACCCTCCACTCGAATCCTAAATACTTATCGGGCCTATTAATTGAAAGGCCCATCAACCCATTTAAGTTTGGGCTAAAAGAGATTGGGCTGATGAAGCTTATCAACAAAGGAAGCACATTTGACCATTTTGATTTACTTGTCCAAAAAAGAGATTTATTCCCTTTTAATATAATGTTATGAGTTTTTTGGCAAATAATTGAGAGATTATACAATCATTCTTCGTAATTAGATGAAGGATAATTTGAAAGTTCATCATGAGAAGTTATAAGATGTGCTAGACCTATTCTTTGAGGAATTCATATAGATGGAAATAAAAGTATTATCAAAGATTGTGACTGCACGATAAATACTCATCTTTTCTTAATTAGAAATCTTAATTCTCATAATATAAAGCCGCCTTACTCTATTCTCCTAAGTAACAATTCGAAGTATGAATGTAGATTAATCAAACCTAAAAACAAATATAGTATTCAAATTTTGAATAGCAAAAAAAAGGAAGAGCAAATATTCCATTGGAGTCATCTGATTTTCTTTTTTTTGTCATTTAAATGAAATTTTGATTAATTTAGCTAGCATTTCACTATAGATTCAGTTGAAATCCAGAAATATTATTTTTCAACATAATTACATTGAAATTTGGAATTATATTGAGATATCTATTTTACTTAGTTTAGATTAATATAATTTTTTTAGAAGGATAAACTTTTAAAAACTGACTTAATTTTATGAACCAAACAATATTTTTATTTTTTAAAAATCTACTCTTAATGAAGCTTAATATTTTGTGATGAGATTTTTAGTCGGTGGACAAAAAGTGGTTGGCAAATGGGAACTTGAGACTTTAATGAAATTATTGCCCTTTTCCCAATGGCCATCAATTCTTCAATTATAAGAGGTGGATATTTAATTATTTTCAGCCTTTTTTAAAAATAAATAAATAAATAAATTAAGAATCTGGTATAAAAATCGTACTTCTATGAATCATATGAACTCTCAGAAATTTCTAGTCGACAACATATGAAAAATTGATTCTTCCTAGTATGGCCCTAGCTAGGGACATAATGTTTGATACACCGACAACTATACTAACGAAAGGTTATCGGAAAAGATTGCAGTAAAATAAAAAATATTTTTTTTAATTTTTAATTAGAAATTTTAAGTTTGAGTTGTAATTATAAAATTATTTTAATAGTAAATTTAAGTTGAACGAATTTCAAAATGAATATTAACACTGAATTTCCTTTTAATATTAGCTATTGTAAGGATGGTTGTGCCTTGATGTGTTCTTTTGTTTAGCCTTTCGTGTCCCAATCTAGTGGTTTGATTAATTCATATGTGTGTGCATATTTTAATTAGATTTTATAATGATACACTATTTAAATTAAAATTGTTGAGTTCAATTAAATTTATATTTAAACTTTAATTATTGTTCGTGTTTATTATTGATGAACGATCTTCATTTTTTGGCGCAACTAATTAAAATTCGAGCTAAATAGATTCGATAAGGAATTGATCCACACTAAAAAAAAAAACATTCACAATACTCAAACCTAAAACATGTTATCAAAGAGAGGAAGGAATTTCAAAATTTCTAACTATCCCACTTTTTTAGTTTGTCTTTAAATTTGTTTTTTTCTTCGATAAATCATGCAAAAATTATTGAAAGCTTCAATTTTCCTTCTATTTACGAATTTAATTTTCAACTCTCATATTTTAAATAATATTGACCAACTTAAACTAACTTTTATTTCTGTACAAAATAAATTCTTGATAATTTCTTTAATACATTCATTTTACACTGTTATTACTTTTAAAAATAATCCTTTTACTTTTAAGATAAAGATAAAATTCCCATATAATCGTTACACAACTAA